>APFE031025410.1:8829-41900 GCA_000404065.3 Pinus taeda | reverse complement strand
TTTTATGAAGATTTGGGCTCCCAAAAGCTCAAAATACATGCAAATTTTGACTTTCTGCCCCTTTTTTGAGTTGCAGAAAGATGCCTTGGGAGAAATGACTTTTGAGGGGTCAAATCAACTCCAAATTCAGAAATTTCAGTGGGTTTGGAAAGTAGACTCACAGACCTTTCCAATGAGCTATCTTGCACCTGATTTGGACACCGGGAAGGCCATCAAACAGAGCTGTCAATGCGCGCAACCAGTCAAAGTGAGGGGCGCGACCACTCAGGGAAATTTCACTGTTTTGACCAGTTCGGCCAGCAAAACACTGTTTTTACTTTTGTTGACTTTTGAGGCATGTAAATGATGGATTTTTGTGTAATTTTCATGGCACTTAGATACTTTTACTCTCCTTGAACACTTCTAGAAGTTTTCTTGATGTAAATGGTAAATATTTAATGCATGGATAGGTTTCCTAAGTTTTAGAGGCAAGTTGTTTTGACTGCCTATTATCTAGTGATTAGTTTAGAATTAGTTGAAACAGCTCCTAGGAAGCTGATCTCGACCCCTAGAGGTGGGGAAAGGAGTTAGATCTTCTATATTATGCCTTCTCTTACTCATTTTCATGGTTGGACTCTTGAGGGAGAAGCTCTATTGTATATTTTACTTGTATCTCTGCAATTTGAGGAAAAGGAAGGCCATGGTTTTGCAGACATCATTGTGGATTCTTGTGGATTATTGTGCTGATGGTGTGTTTCCTACTTGTCATTGTAAGTGTGTTTATGTTTTCCATCTCTTATTCTATTGCTGCTAATTAAACAAAAGAAGTGATAAAGTTTGAATTCATGCATGCCATGCTCAGCTTTCAATTTTGTTTAATATTTATGTTTTCCACTGTCTAGAGAGGATTCAAAGTCATTGTTTACCCTCTTTAGCCTCTCTTCTTTTCTCCTTGACCATCCATCTCAGCTAAAGGCATCAGCACAAACTCCTACCTTGCCCCAAAGACCACCTGCAAAAACTGAGCTCAATCCCCGCACCCTGAATTGCACTCCCTCCAATTGCCACCAAAAACCCCAAAAACTTTAAATCAACCCTCCTTATCAGTTTACTAGCCTAATATCAGTGTTTCTAATTGGTCAACTCATCCTATTGAAAAACCCACCGAGTTTGACCAGAGAGAGCCTTCTCCTGCCTCGTAGGGCTAGCTACGAGGCTGAATGGTTTGATGTAGCCTTGAGATTTGTCTATCTCAGCCTAGGTGAAATTTCAAGTGCTAACAAACGACACCAATGGCTATCCCACTAGCATCACAACGAACTTGAAAAAGCTTGTTGAAATCTAGTAGTTTCAAGATTGGTTTTTCTGTGATCTTCTTCTTCAAAAACTAGAAACTCCTTTCAACTGATTCTGTCCAATGGAAAGGTTGATTTGCCTTCTTAATGGTATCTACCATAGGTGCACAAATACCATTGAAATTCTTAATAAACTTCACCTGCCACTCCATGAAATCTTCGTACCTCAAATAGACTTTTGGGGGATGGCCAGCCAACTATGGTTGCAATCTTTTCCAGGTCCATCTTCAACTCATTTTTAGAAATTACAAATCCTAGATAAATCAATTCTTTCTTGAAAAAAGAACATTTTCTAAGATTTATCAGCAATTTATTTTGCTGTAATTTTTCTAGCACATACCTGACATGACGAAAATGTTCCTCCTTAGTCTTGCTGAAAATGAGTATATCATCTAGATATACGATCACGAATTTGCCAATGAATTCTTTTAACACCTCATTCATCAAACACATGAACGTGCTGGGAGCATTGCTCAGTCAAAATGGCATGACCAACCATTCGTACATGCCTTCATTAGTATTGAAAGTTGTCTTCCACTTGTCACCTTCTTTAATCTTGATCTGGTGGAAAAAAGTCACTTTTCATATCTATTTTTGAAAAGTACTCCACTCCACTCAGACAATCCATCGTATCTTCCATCCGAGGTAAAGGAAACCTGTATCTGATGGTAGTCTTATTTGTCACCCTGGAATCGGTGCACATCTGCCATTCACCTCCTTTCTTGGGAATTAAAACGGTCGGAACAACACAAGGACTCAGACTCTCTCGAACCAATCCTTTGTCCAACAATTCTTGTACCTGTTTTCTAATCTCCTCGTTGTCCTTTGGACTCATTAGGTAAGCAGCCTTGTTTGGAAAACTGGCTCCCTGAATGAAATCAATATGGTGACTAATGCCCTGCTTTGGTGGCAATTCGTCTGGTAGATCATCTACTACAATATCACTAAATTCCTGCAACATATCCTGTATCTCCACAGGCAAATCGATAACTTCGGCATGCAGCAATATTACCCTTAGTTTTCGTACAACTGCATATTTTACCTCATTTTCCTCCACCTGTCGCAAAAACTCCTTTCCGCCTATTAATAGTGTTTTAGACCTGCTGGTCTCTGCAACATTTTCCTCCTTCATGGGAACACGCATGTGCTTTATCCCATCCTTCACAAATTTGTAACAATTCTTCTCGCCATCATGGACGACCTTTCTGTCATATTGCCATGGTCTTCCCAAAAGAATATGGCACACGTCCATAGGCATGATGTCGCAAGTCACCTTGTCCTTGTATTTGCCAATGTGAAACTCCACCTCACACTGCTCATCAACCAACAGTCGACGTCCTTTTTGTAGCCAAGACACCTTGTATGGAGTCGGGTGCTTCAACTTCTTCAAGCCTAATTTTTCCACCATCTCAGTGGCCACCAGGTTATCAGTGCTCCTTCTACCTATAATCAACTTGCATCATTTTCCTTGTGACTTGCACACAGTTCGAAAGAATGCTTTCTATTGTGTCACATCAGTCATTTCCCTAGTTGGTTTCAACAAAACCTTATTCAACAGTAAGGCTTCACCTGTCTCAGGCACGTTCTCCACCTCCTGTGGCGGTGCCTCTGCCACATTGGGTTGAGTAACATATGCTCCCCGCTGCCCAACATGCTCACCTTCAAGACATTCAAAAGACTTGTGCCCCCATTTTTGACACTTGTAGCACTGGTAGGCATTTCCTCTGCCTCTGCCATTACCTCTTCCATGCTGGTATGGCCTTCCACCTCTAGTGCTACCTTCCCTCTCAGTCTGTCCCAAAGTCTTTGAACTGCTTCCTTCTTCACTATTGTTGGTAGTTTTACCCCTACCAAAGGACTGTCCCTTTCCTCTATCAGAACCACGTCCTCTTCTTGTGTTCTGCTTCTTGGTAATATTTTCTTCCACCTTCAAAGCACGCTGATAAGCCTCCTCTATAGTTTTAGGGGAAAGAATATTGATCTCGTCCACGATTTCCATCCATAGACCATTCAGATATCTTGTTGTTTTCTCAGGGGTATATTCAACATACCCAACCCTCAAGTTCACTTTATATAACTCTTTTATGTACTCCTTTATAGTCATCACTCTCTGTCTCAGGTTCTGCATCTGCTTGTAAAGGGTAATTTGGTAATATTTAGGTAGAAATTTTCATTTCATCTTAGCAATCATCTTGTCCCATTTTCTAATCAAGGGCTTGTTCAGTCTCCTCCTTTCTGCCTGCATACTGTCTCACCACAGTGCTGCATGTCCTTTCAACTTGGTAACAACAAACCTAACTTTCCTATCCTCACTAACTTCCTCATACTTGAAGTATTTGTCCAACTCGCTTATCCAGTCCAACAATACTTCTGTGGACAAGCTTCCATCATAATTAGAAAGTTCTGGTCTTGGTCTACTGCTGGCCATCAAAACTGATTTCAACAGTTTGATTTCTAGTGCCTCATCTTTTGACCCATCTATGGTCGCCACTATTTCACCATCACTGTCATCACCACATTCAGGATCCCTACGCCTTCCTGCTTCCACTACTGCCAAACGAGCTGACATAATTTTGATTTCTTCTCGCAGCCCTTCATCTACTACGCCCCTTGCAGGTCTTCCCCGACCTCTTCTTCCTACCTCCATTTTTCACTCAGGAAGAGTAATCCCTCTGATACCACTAATTGATGGGACCATGATGTTGAACCTTAAAGGGGCTTATAATGATTTATTATACCACTTTAATTGATGGGTTTTGTGAGGTCAATGATTAATGGGATTACAAAGATTTTAATGATTTGTTTAACCCCCTCTTCGTAGAGCTGTTTGCCCCTCCAACTGTGTGCTAAACCATGGGCTTCACACTTGATAGAAAAAGTGCCTTTGGCTTCTCGAGCTAGGGTTGTTTTTCCTTATCATTTCACTCCACCATTGTTTTACTTCGTCGAGGTTTTGAGCATGAAAAGTGGAAGGGTTTTGACCCTGTGACCTTCCTGTAACTTTGCAACTGGTTCTTCGTTGGACGTGTGTGTTGTTTGGCCGGTTCTCCTTCACGGCCTGGCCATCCCTATGCACAGTGCTTGGCTCACTTGGTAAAATTAGAATTTCTATTCTTGTTTACAATCCTGTTTTTGCTCCTTTTTACTATTCTTGCCGCTAATATTTGCTATGTTTTCTCAGCAGTGAAATGTACTTGCCCTGGAACAACTTGGCTTCTCCTACCAGGTAATTTCTCTTTCTGGTTTTACTTTGGAAGGTTCATTTCTTCTAACCTATTGGTTCCTTGGTCTGTAGGTTTTCTTCTCTGGGCACTACAGTTTCGATTTTTCTCAAATCCTTGAGCTCGAATTTATATTGGGTTTTGAACCTTGGTAATTCTTCTTGGTTCGATGAGGGTTTTGGTTTTGGAACCTTGTCTTGATGTGGCTCTTTCGCCTTGGCAAAGCCTTTGGATTCGATCCTCCAGGTAAATTTTCTTTATTTCAAGTCTTTTCCTGTTATTGTTTTATTTTTTCCATTTGAATGAGTATTTCCTGTTGTGAATTTGGTCTCTATTGTTTTTGGGTGCAAGTATTTAGACCTGGTGCAGGCTTCATGTTGTTGTCTCGGCCCTGGTCTTCCCTATGTGACATGGTAGGGTCTTTCCTTAACCCTGTCTTTCCCTAATTCCTTTGTTCAATTTATATATTACTATCTTGAAACCCCACTTGGGTTCTGGGTGTATGCTTTGGCCGACTGTTTAACTGACATTCTCTTGGTTGTTTTGATTGTTTCCTTCGTAGAATGTGAAGGAAACCTAGCTGGTTCTCACCGTTGCTTTATATGATCTAAATTTTTGAAAACCCTACCGTTTTCTTCCTCATTTGCTGTGGTTGTTTGTAAGCTATATATATTTGAACTGTTTAATTCGGCCTTGTATACAAAACTTGAAAAAAAATGAAAGGAATGTTATGAAATTGTTTATAAAATGTTCATTTGAGTACCTGCAATTCGTTCCTAGGTTATGTTGTTATTTTTCTCCACCTCGGGCTGCGTATTGTGTGATTTTGGGGTTCTGTAAATTTGTCCTCCTGCTTTCCTTTTTACTGCAATTTAACCAGAATACTCATAACATATTTTGATATTAAATGACACCATGTGTCAGGAACTCATTTTATTTAAAAGAAGACTTGACTGTAATTTGACACACAGACAAATTTTATTTCAACCCTCTATTCTTAATTTCTCTCCTATTCAGGATGACAAAACCTCCCTCTTTTACAAATTTGGGTTGGTTTATACCTTCCCAAAGAGTTCCAGGTGGTTGAGAAACTACCATTCAGTTGGCAATTGATTGGTAAAACTAACTTTTTTTACTTTTACCTACTTTAACTTAATCACTCATAACTAAACGATTACCATGGCCGTGTCAGCCCAATTTAACTTATTAGATAAAAGACTAAACCAAAAATTCATTTTTGCTCAGCAGAAAGTAGTCAGTTCATCCAGTTGTAGCTCTTTAGTCGGATGCTCATGCATCAGTAATGGATAGAAACAAAATAAATCAGTAATGAAAAGAGAAACATAATGGATGGAAATGACTCTAAATAAGTTTATGAAATAATTATTAAAGAAAGATGATAATTGGCTCTACAAAAAGCGTTTGATGATGATGATTAAGGCTAAGCTACAATAACTCACATTTAGAAAAATGAATAAGTTTAGTTTCTATAGGAAATATAATATATTTGCGCACATATCGGTGAATTCCACAAAAAATGTAAGGACCAAAGAGAAGCAAGAGAAAAGAGATGATGGAATGGAGAAACAAAGATTCAAACTACAAAATGATGGAATAAAAAAACAAAGATTCAAACTACAAAAGTATGTGCTAGGTGAAATCCCATAAGCAAATAGGAAGTTCAAATAGAAATAGAAAATCAAAGTTGTATAAAATGAGAGTCTAGAGTAATGGAAATAAAAGACATTTTTAATAGGTAAGTAAATAACCAAATGATTTATATGTGGAACATTGAGCTACGTGGCTCAAACTATATTTCAAATATTCCAAGACATCCATGGTTCATATTTTGTGGACTCGAAGACCATAAGACATGTGACTAAGCTAGAGAAAACCTAATTGCAATATGACTATAATAAAGAAGCTACCTCCAAAATTTAGGAAGGATAAATAAGTAATTATAGTAATTGAAAAAAAATTAGAAGAATATGTTTGAAAAGAATTTGAAATTTTAGAACCAAAAAAAAATGTAGTGTTAAGAATAAATCAAATAAGAATTTAAGGAAAACAAGTGAATATAACTATGAAAAATAGAAAGAATAAGTTAGTAAAAGATAGAAATTCAAACATGAACTCACTTCCTAAAACAAAAAAATTAAAAAAAAGCACATAACAATTAAAATCAAGCATGAACTCACCTCTTAAACAAAAAAATAAAAAAAAACACATAACAATTAAAATATTAATTTTAAAAAAAATAACAATTAAAATATTAAAAAATAATAAAGGAGGGAAAAATAAAAAATTCAAGTATGACCTCACCTAAAAAAAACACAATAATAATTAAAAAGTTTAATACATAATATAAAATAAATTTAAAAAACTATGAATTGATAAATTAAACTAAAAACACATAATAATGAAGAAGTTTAATACATAATATAAAATATTTTAAAAAAAATTATGATTGATAAATTATTTATTTTAAAATAAAAATATATATATATATAAAACAACAATCAAAGTAAGAAAAAATAAATTGGTCTTTCACCACATATTTGAAAATTCTAAACTAAGGCAATGGACAGAACAATTATCACTGAAATCTTATGAATCTAAGGCAATGGACAGAACAATTATCACTGAAATCTTATTCATGGATTCATAAATAGATATCATCTATACCATCTCATTTAAATATTAAGAAGTGTTGGCCAAGCAACACATTTACAAAAAGTAGATCATTACATAAGTTGCTAAAAAGATAGTCTTCACTTTCATGCACCCCACTCTTGATCGATTCTCAATATTTGTAGCGCTGCGGGGTAGCTTATATGTATCATTATGCAGATATATCAGCATATTGTGATTGATGTGATTAATGACAATTATATATATATAAAATAAAATACAACAAATTTAATATAAAGCAGGTGACTAGCCCCCTTTAAAATGTATATGTTTCTATTCTAAAGCCACGGATATAGATTTAACAAATGTATATATTTCTATTTTAAAGGCACCGATATAAATTTAACAATTTCTTTTAAAAAAGGAAAGCAATTAAGTTTCCAAAACCAATGGAAACCGTTAATCATTCCATTGTATGACATATTAAAGCTATATGAGGATGAAAGGTAGACCATAGAAAGAGACACGGCGTCTTGGGTGCTAATCTCAATAAAGAAAAACTCTAAATAATGAAAAGGGAAGATGAGGCTTGTGAATAAGCAAGGAATTTCACATCTGAATGCATCCTCGGGGGAAGATTTGGATAAATTTATTGGAAATTAGGTTCATGAAAATGCACGAAGTATACTTAGATATGTTGGTAATTTGTTCTAAATAGTAGTAGTTAAGGAACAAACCTATGTTTGCAATTTGTTCTAAATAGTGGCAGTTAAGGAACCAATAAAAAAGAAGTGAAGTCAAAAGTAAAGCATATCATTTTAAACTCATTCAAAGTTTGGAAAGATAAAGATTATTTGAAAGAATTTTTTTTGGTTATATATATACATTTTTTCCTTTCTTTCTAACCGTAAAACAAAATAAATATATGAAATAAGTTGATTCCAAAAGAGTGAGATTATAATGTTATATTATTTAACATATTAAATTTGGAAAGGTAAAAAATTATTAACAAAAAAATAAATTTGATGGTTATATATATATATAATATATATATATTTCCTTTTTCTTTCTAAGCTAAAATAAAATAAATATATGAAATAACTATCTATAAATAGTATGATTATAGTGTTTGTTTTATTAATATGTATTTGTGGTATCTTTATAGTTTCCTACATTTTATGTAAATATTTTTAAGATTGCAGTGCAAGATATTGAGTGATAATGTTTTCAAACATTTGCATTTTATTAATTGTACTTTATAGTTTCCTTAATTACAACAGGAAAATTAAAACATAAAATAAGACCTAGAGCTATAACATAGAATGAATCTTCACACCATCATAATAACCAAGCAACCATTAAAACATACAGTGCAATTTAAACTTAAATACAAAACCACCGCAGAATTAAAACAATATAGAGAGAAAATCCATCATATAATAACACAATATTTATTCTAAAAACCCAAATGCCAAAATCAACATTCAATTGTCATCTAGACTCTTTTTATTTTTTGATAATGTGCAAGTTATATTATTTGCAAATTCTATGATTTATTCTTAGACTTCACTTAGGAATTTAGGCAACATTTTCTTAGCTAAAAAAACCTATTCCATTATGGTGTAAGAGCAAACATTTTCTTAGCTTAAAAAAAACCTATTCCATTATGGTGTAAGAGCAAACAAGAGAATAACTCAATTGAGAGGTTGAAGAATATGTTCACATAATAATTTGATCATGGAAAGCTTGAGGAGTAATCTAAAAATGGAAATGGTACTTGCAAAAATGTGCAAGCTCATAAGAAAGCACACAAAAGAGAATAACATCAAAACTTGTGTTCAATATTTCAAACACGAGGAATCTAAATAAGTTGTTATGATTATAAAGCAAACCAAATAATAGTATGTTAAAAAGAATCAATTAAAAAAAGAGAATTAGAGTCAAAGAAAAAATATAAATATATTTAAAGGAAAAAAAAACTATGTGTGTGCGTTGTTGATGGATGGGATAGGAATATAATAATAGAAGTGAAATTTTATTAATATTTTTTATTATTATTTGTACTTAGCTTTTATGATGTCACGGGGGTTTTATTAGGGAAGCAATACTATACCACGTGCATTCATATTGGGGACATATATTGAGGAAAAAATGACAATATATTGGGGGATATATAGGGGTAAATGGTTTTTATATTGACAAGTATAAAAAATGGAGCTCAAAGTTAATGAAAAAATATAAGGGGTATAAAAAATATTAATGAAAAAATTGATACCTGTAATATCTAGTGAAAGTAGTTTTTTTTTTTGTAAGCTTGGTGGTACCTTTCCATTAATTTCTAAAATAAAGCAGGCTACATCCATATGTATGAGAGTTAGGTGGCCTCAACCTGCCCAGATGGAAACCAGGTCTGTTGGCCACCTAACCGCAAAATATATCACCCAAAAACAAAAAATAATAAGTCTAACCATCCACGCTATGTAAACATGAGAGTCTTTGTTCTTCCTATTTTCTAAATATCTATAAACATAACTACTAATAAGCCTAGAAATTTGAAAATGTATCATGTGAAACTAGAAGCAAGGATACATTGTCGCTACTCATCATCAGTTGAATCCATTGGTGCAGGATCCTTCACAATGGAACCTGGCAGCTCCATGTGGGGTATACATGATATATGATGCTCTATTCGGCGAAACCGACCATTTGGTTATTGTAATTGAAACTGTATTTTTTGAAATTCTTTGGTATAATTCGAGTGTCCTTGAGGGGTCAAATGCATGTTAGGAGGAAACTACTCTAAAGCTTTCGCCAGAATTCTCTTCAACATCCAAAAAAATGGATTGTCTCCTTGTATTGAGATGATCTGCCACGAGTGTGGATTGGGTTCGTGATCACAATTTTCCACTCGTCCATATCAAGTTCAAAATCCTCCTCGGTATGTCGAATCTCAGCCTCCCAATTTGTAATAAGTTACTTGACTGGGTTGGAGCTGCTAGCATGACATGCTTAAGCCACTTCCTGAATTATATGAAAGGTTTGCTTGCGTCCTCGACCTGTCCCACCAGAGGAGTTGGGTTGACTAGTTGGAGAAGGAGAGGTCCTCCTCTGCTTCCCACGACCATGACCCCCACAACCATTCTTACCTGTAACAGTGGCCTGGACCATTATTTTTCTGATGCCTGACAGAGATTGCTCTGCGTCTAACTCTAGAGGTCGACTCGAGCATGGTTGCAGCTTGGATGGTCGACGCTGCCAAAGGTCACTCCAGCAATGCAGACCTGTTAAATCAAATTCAAACAAAACCAAACAAGTAAGGAACCCACTATGAATCTTACTGTCAACCAACTTCCAACACAATTTAATGGTGCCACTTTTATCACTATTCCATTTTTTCCCACTGGTGGGCCTGAATTGACTAACCATACCATCCATATTCAAGACCACTAAATTATCGAGGCACGTCTCGTAATTTATCGGTTCCACCACCATAACTTTACACAAAGAACAAAAGATAAATTTGGGCCAACAACTACTCTAAGCCCACAACCCACAAATCCCCTTCCATTGAGACTCCATACAAATAACCCAAACTATAGAAAACAAACCTGCTTGCCTAGAAGCAAGCCTATGATGTCAGGAATTAATCCAAGACCGACCCTAAAACTAGGACTATCCCACAAACAAACAAGAGCGCCAAACCCGATAGACTCTATCCAGTGGGTCTGGACTGACCCTAAGAAGGTCCACCAGGAATCTCCTAACTTCGACCCTATGAAAACACAGGACATGACTGAGGTTACATACAACCAAGGCTCGACTTCGAGCTCGCCCAAAGCCTACATACCTTGGAAGCAAATAAAAATTACCATAGACCCAAACCATTTTTGGTTCATTCTTACCCAAGCAGGGAGTACCACCATATATAAAACCCTTTACCAACCAAACATTGTAAGAGCCCATGCGAGACAACTAGATACCATACACTATTGACAGTGGGACATACAAAATGAGAGAATCAACCCAAACTAGAAAGAGATCGAGGCCATGCTTTAGGAAATTCCAATTCCAGTCCAACTAAACCATAGACCCATGCATCTCATAGTTGGAGGTCGAATATACTGATCCATACATGTAGAAGATTCTAAATTAAGGTCGGAAACATACCAGTGAGAGCTGCCAAAACTTGGAGTAGACAATGACCACAAGTTGCCCAAAACCACCAGATCAAACCTGTTGGGTGTGTGTTATATTCTTTCTATGACTAGCCCTAGTAATGAAGTTGGGGGGTTAGAGGGGGGGCGACAGCTCGCCCTGTCGGGAGGTTTGAGGGGGGTGGTAGCCCCCCTCTACGGGGTTTAGGGTAGCACCCCGGGGAATTCTTTTTTTTGGACCCTATATTAGGTGGGTAGACCTACCTATAATTTTGTGCGTGGTTTTTGCACATGGTTTTGGGCATGATGGTTTTGTGCCCATAGTATATTGTAGATCCGATCAAGGGAACTACAATTATGTTCTAATCTAGGGTTAATGGATTGGGGTTTATGGATGCTTAGGGATGTATATATATGTATTGTAACATTGAAAGGAACATAATGAAAAATCAATCTGGTGGTCCCGGTTTTGGGATCCAGGGGAAATCTCTGTGTATATCTACTTTTTGTTTTATGCTCTCGCCATTGCTTATTTTCTCTTTTTAGAATTCCTATGAAGGTAATTTCTGTACTGGGTTAAAACCAACAAAACCAAATCCACAAAAGCCTAAAGTTGCAGACTAACTTACCCAACAAGCCAGATGGAAACCTCGCCAGTAAATTGTCATTATAATGTTGCCACCCTCAAGTAGGGTCATTAAACTATACATGCACACCACCACCTCTCCAAGTGCAACATACATCCGAAGGGTGGCCGAAAAATTCTGATGCATACACATTAAATGTTGGGCCAAGAAAATCCCAATGGGGCCAGCTCACACCCCGATTGGGGGAAAGTAGGTTGTTTTGTTTTTTTTTGTTTTTTTTTTTTTTTAAATTGGGAAGGTGTATTGGGTTCGTATTGGTAGGGGATTAAATAATGTGATTTTTAGAGGTATTTTCCAATATGTAGTCAAATTAGGGGTATTGTTTAGTATGCTACAAATGCACATGATATGTCAGATGTTCATTGAGTGAAGCCCTCGTGCATGATGTAAATGGGATATCTAAGAGTATTTCTAAGGAGTATGGCAATATAAGGATAAAATTGCAACTCAATGCAAAACTAAATAGGAAAATGGCACACAAGATGAAACCCTAGAAGTAAGGAAAATATATAAGAAGCACTAAAAGAATTAGTGGATACAAGAATTTTCGACCCAATATTTATGGAGAGTAAATGGGTCAAGTCCACAATTTTTATGACCAATAAGAAAAATGGTAAACTATCTAATTGCACATACTTTACAAGAGTGAATAGAGAAACAATATGATACCCATTCCCAACACCATTCACAAAACATATGTGTTATCCTAATTTGGGTTACACTTTGAGTTCTTATAGACTTTTATATAGACATGGAAAGATACGTGGATGTTCCTTTTTATTTTTGTTCAAGCTTTGGTAGAGACTACTTATATGAATAAGCATGCTTTGAATTATTCAACTATACAGTTCTAGTTTCATAGCTTTTATAGCTTTTGCTATAAATTTTTTAATAGAGATTGAGTCATTTTAATAGATAGTACTCCAAACATGTTTGGGTATGTTTAAGCAATTTCATGGAATGGTTGGCATCCAAAGTTCTTAAGGTGCTCATATAGTATTGGGTCTCATAAATATCTTGATTTCATGGCACTCCTCTACGATATCATGATGTTATGCAACTCACATGACTTATCACATGCTTACTAATAAAATAGGAATGCATACCCTATTTCACCCAACTTTAGGGTATTATTGAAGATTCCATTAGTAAAACTATGATTTAGCTAAGTATTTCCTTTAAGTGATTGCTTTATAATTAATATTTGATACAACAACTATCATGTTATCAAAACCACCATCCTTACTCCTAGCGCATGCACACAATTCGAGAGATCTTCTATGGCTCTTAGACATTATAAACAAATTATATCCATCATGTCTTAATTCTCACATGATTCTTAGATAACATCCTTGGTTACCATCCTCGTGTTGAATATGATCTTGTAGAAAGTATTTTAGTATATCAATATAAATATCAACAAGGTCAGGATACAGGTACTCACTATGAGGGAAACACCACTTAGCAAAGGTTTTTAGTGTCACAAGATTATACACTATTATCAAAAAACCCTTCGCTAAAGCTTTATCATTGCCAATGGAGGTTTTAGTGGATGCTCAATATAGTTAGAAACTATGGGAAATTAAATGTTGTATTGGAGGTTTTTTTTTTTTAATGTGTTCCAAATAGAGAGTTGCATTAATGCACACTAAATATGCACCAATGCATATTATATATTTTGAAAACACTAGTGCTTATATTAAAAGGATTAGTGCATATTAGATAATTTGAAAGCACTAGTGCATATTAGATATTATGAAAGCACTAGTGTGCATTACCAATTAATCAACATTGGTGAACATATATATGTGCTTGTGTAGTCCTAATAATAATAATCATGATATCTTATCTATTTCCAACCTCTTGACTTGTCTCTCCAGCTTAAACAACTTCTTTTTTTCTTCTTTTGCTTCCTCCCATATATTCGTGTAGGTTTAACATAATTCAACCCACCTTTCTCTCATTCCTTTGACAATTTGGTGATGCTCCTTAATGGACATCACTGTATTCTCATGTGAGGCCAATAATTGGTTCAATCCATCTTATTTTTCCTTTACCCACTCATCTGGTGAATCCACTTATGTGCCCTTATCCTCTATTGTTTTTTTCTTAGTCTGAGTGGTCATATCAACCAAGGTAGGTACGAGGTTTGTTGTTTGGATGCCTATCTTTTGTGTTTCTTTCCAAGGGGTTTGAGTTATCTCTTTGGTTTCAGTGTGAGATTCCCCTTTAGCTAGGGAACCTGCTTCTTAAGAAAGATAATCAAGCTTCTAAAAGGACCTCACTTCTTTAGGCTCATCCCTTAATGTTTTAATAGTAACTTGAAGTTTCCTATTTTTCATCTCTAATTTCTTATTCCTTATTAAAAGAGACACATATAATGGAAAAGAACATAAGGTTCTTACTTTCCTAATCTTATTGAATTTTGGCATTGCAAAAATGGTTTCTTTAGGAACAACAACTTGTTTCTCCTCTTCCTCCTCTGAATAAACTTCAAATATAGAAACAAAACCTTCCCACAAATCTTCTCTTGTTAGTTCTAGTGTTATAGTAATATTTTATTTTCTTAGCTGCTTATTAGCTATAGAGTTAGTAACATTTTGGTATTCTCCAATCTCGCATGTTAGTTCTTGTGTGTCAATGGGAGATTCTGCTTTATATTTAGCTATTTGTTCTTATGGAGTAATAAAGGTCTCTCCTTTTTATCCAAATCCTTCACCTTCCACCCTTACTAGTTGTCGTATTGCAACATGGGTTTCTTTCTCTATTTGCTAAGTTGTAGCCATAAGGTTATTCTTGGTTCTTTTTTTCTTGTGGATTAACATATAAGTTGGCATCTTTGTAATTCTTCTTAATCACTTGGTAGGGGTTTCACTACCTATGATATCCACATCGTTGTCATGATTTTCCTCGTCCTTCTATGGCACTGCCTTCTGGGATTTATTCTTCAAAAGGAATAAGGGGTATTCAATGGCCAAGGGAGTTGTAATAACGTACTCCACAATTGAAACTACATGACTGGTAGTAGTTGTAACCTCTGAAACTATAGCATTGTCATCCCATGATGGAGTTGCAACCGTTGCTTTTCCTATTGGAGGAGTTGCGACTTCTGCGATTTTAGGAAGGGCCCTGGTAATCTCTTCCCATGATCTGCCTTCTCAGTTCAGGGCTCATTCGATCAATACTTTTATAAGGTTATGGTTGGAAAGGGATTCCCTTGGTTATCCTAATTTTTGTACTAGTGATGTCATGGTTTATAGAGTTTTAAGGACAAATAATGACATGTTGATAAGTCTTCCATGCCTCAGATGGTCCATAAGTTGGTCATGTTATAGGTACATAACTCCATGGAAGCCCTTGCAATTAATATACCTTTTCAAAACCAAGGTTACATCCTCCCATGGGTGTGGTAGTGACCTCCTATCAAACCCTATCCCTTTCTTGACCAAGGCTTCCCAAGGCTCAAGAAAATTTTCCATGACTTTTGGTTTTGATCTTCTCTTACAATACCATATTTATCACACCCATGGTAGTCCTATTACATCAGGAAAAATATCTTTTGTAACCTCCACAATTGTTCCTACTACCACTAACCTATTTTCCTTGAAATTTATAGCAAACCCCAGGACTACTTCATTGTTGTATGTTGTAATCTCTAAGCATATTCAATTTAGCCTCCTTATTGAAATATTACCCAAATGCGGTCATACTCCTTTAATAATAATGCATCTATAGGTTCTCTGCAGATGAGGGAGCCTCCCATGGTTTCTTTTCTTTAAGATTCATATTACTACTAATGCAAACAAAATGAATGGTTTACCAGTGGGGATTTCCAATTATGGAAGGTGGGATTTCATGATAAAGGATTATGTCATTAGTGGTGGTAGAGGTAGTGATGTGAGTGATTATAGATTAAGTGGTCAAGTTGAATTATGCAAATCAATGCTATCCATTATGCAAATTGTTGGGGAAATGTACCTATCCTAAATTACCATAAGTGGCTCTTCTTTGTACCTTTGTTGTGTTGGCATTCAGCCCCACAAATATATTGGATACTTTTTTCTATTAGAGTTGCAAAAATGTGTTCAAGTTGTAGCATGATCGCAAAGTTGTAGCAACATACCAAATTTGCAACATGAGCATGGAGTTGCAACAATGTGCTAGAGTACAACAACGAAATTGGGCAAATTCTTAGGAACAATCTTCGACTGGAATTGTAGCAACAAGATTATTCAACCACGGTGCCATAAAAATAAGTTTCGTGATCTATTCTAACCATTAGAAATGTAGTAGTGGAGTTGCAGATTTGGAGTTGCATCAATAAAGTTTCAAAGTTGTAGCAACCATGTCCTATTGTGGAGTTGCAACAACGATGCTTAATAGAGTTACAATAACAGGAGTCTAACAACATGATTGCAACATTAAGGGTTCAATGACAAATTTATAACAATTGGATGATGTTATGGAGATACAACAACAAAATTGTAGCAATAATAACATCATCTCCTGCATATCCAAGAAGTCACTTTATTAGTGAAAAAAATAAAATAAAATACAATATATATATATATATATATATAAGATATATATATATATATTATTATATATAAATAAATATACATAATATATTATATATAATTATATATATATACATATATATATATATTATATATTATAATATATATAGATATATATATATATATCAAGGTGTATAAGCATAGGGATCATGATATAACCATCACAAAACCGTGAAGTTCCTTTTGATTTTATTGTTTTTCTCTTTGATTTACCCTTTTTTAAGTATTATTTTAACATGTCATGTGCTAGTCTAGATTGGCTTTCACATGACATGTGCCCATGTATGCCCCTAAGTGTTTTCATACACGATCTCTTCTCTCTCTCTCTCTCTCTCTCTCTCATATTTCAAGGTGGAATAATGAGTCACCCTACATGGATTTCTCCTTTCTAGATAATTTCCTGATCACTACTAGACCATCCATTAGTAATCTTCCTCAAAAAGGCCTCTTTTGATAAGGGTCAATGATACATTCGAAGCCTATGTCCATTGACCATTAGAGGAGTTATTTCTTCATCCATAGTACTAAGCTTGATGGATTTGTTATAATATAATATATCAATCTCATATGGTCCAAGTGATTTGGTGTAGAAAATTCCCTCTCAAGTCTTTAAATTGGGAGTCAAATAATAGCTCCTAGTCTCTACCTTTAAATTTCTTTGTTTTTATGAAATCATCATGCCACTTGGCCATCTATTGTTGTATCAGTATGATTTTCTACAAGGTAGCCTAACATAGTTTATATAACTCATTGATCTAAAGGATACTTTTATTTTGAGCCTATGATAAGTCTAGTCCAACTTGTACCATTTTCATTAGCATTTGGACGTCTATCTCAATAGGAAAAATCACTCACTTTCCATTCATTGGTTCATATGGAGTACATTCAATTGTAGTTCTCTAGGTACTTCTATAGATCCATGGTGCTTTGGTGGGTCGATCATCCTAGTCCTTGAAGTGTATCCTAGTCTTGGTGATCATGGCCTCAAGGATATTTTTAGTCTCCTCCACTTTTCAGTTGGTCTATGGATGATATGGTGTTGTTACCCTATTCTTGATCTTGTAAATGTCCATTAATTCCTTAATGAGCCTTAAAGTAATATGGGTTACTCTATCAGTCACTATCTCTTGAGGTATCTTGAATCTTGTGAAAATTTCTTCACAGAGAAATTACACTACTACCTATTTGGTTGCCACTAGGAGTGGTTTAGCTTCCATCCATTTTGTAACATAATATATGCAAACTAGGATGTATAAGTTTCAATGAGAAAAGGGATTATTATCCCCGCAAAATCAATTCCACATGTCAAAGGGTTCCAACACCAGTTGAACCTACAACAACATCTCGTATGTTTTTATTGGTCTACACATACATTGGTAGATGTCACATCTCTTCACATATTACCTTGCATATTTGAAAATATAGGGTAATACCCTTTATGAAGTACCTTGTACCCAATTATTTTGTTAGAAAATTGGCCCCCACGTGGGCCATCATGGAAAGCTTTAAATATCTTGTAGACCTTGCCTTCCTATACACATCTTTTGATAATTAAGTTAGGTCTCATGCAAAAAGGACAACCATACATCCATGAAAATATTCCACTTTATCTAATAATCCTTTGTCACTCTTTTGGAGTTAGGTGATGAAAAATCAAGCCTATAACCAGGTAATTAGTAATATTTTCAAACCATAAAGAATTATTAGATAATGAGAAAATATGTTCTTCAAGAAAGGAATATTTTACCGGGTGCTCATTTTTGTTAGACATTTATCTAGAAAGAAAATTGTTGACTACATTATCCTTTCCAAGTTTATTTAAAATGGTAATATCAAACTTCTGTAATAAAAGCAACCATCTAGTAACTCTGACATTAACGATTAATTTTTTCATTAATTATTTAATAAAAACATGATCAATATGTAAGATTACAAGATATCTTGTAATACAATGTCTAAATTTATTTATTGCATGAATAATGACAATAAAGTTCTTTTCGTATACTGTATAGTACAATTCTTCTGGTGAGAGATTTTTGTTGATGAAGCATGTCACATATGGATTGTTCTCTTCTTGTTTCCATAAAACAACTCCAATGGTAGTATCTAATACATCTGTAGAGATGTGAAAAGGGAGGGGCCAATTGGGCCCTCTAAGAATAGAATCTTGCAACACTTTAGACTTTAGTTCCTCAAAGGCATGATGACAACTTCTTGTCCACAAATACTCAACATTTTTGTTAAGTAAATAAAATAATGGATGAACTGTCTATGAAAAACCTTCAATAACGAAATGATAATAACTATCATGGCCTATGAAACTTCACAATTATCTTTGTGGTTTTGGAACAAGTAGGCTAAGCATTACTTTAATATTTGTCAGATCTACTTGAATTCCTTTAGCAGATATATAATTCCCTAATACAATGTCATAAATCAACATCATTGAGGGAAATATTTCCCTTACACCTTATTAAAGTTTTATCTAGATCATCAAGGGCTTCATCAAAATAATTGCCACAAGTGGTAATCCATCCATGTATATCTCTACAAAATCATGGATAAGGTTAGAAAATATACCTATTATCGCTCTTTGAAAGGTGGTTGGAGCATTGCATAATCGAAAAGGAAAGACATTATAGGAAAATGTACCCCATGGATAGGTGAATGTTTTTTTTATCTTGGTCCTCAATAGCGATTTGGATATGATTGTAATTGTTGAATCCATCGAGGAAATAAAAGTAATTATTTCCTACGAGTGTATCCAAGACTTGGCCTATGAATGGGATAAGGAAATGATCCTTGTGTATTTATTTATCGAGTTCTATGTAGTCCACACAGATCCTCCACTTAGTTGATCAAGATCTTCGCCTTGATATTTAGCAAAGGATAGTACATCCGGGATTTTCGATGAACGGAAATTTTGTTCAACCCCAACGGAATGTGTTGCGTTTGGATGGAGACATGAAACCTATTGACTATCAAAAATTGGGTAGATAATCGAGTTGTGAGAAAATTTTGTGGCTCCTATTTTTCTATGTCTCTCAATGCATGGTTCATATCGTGTTGATGCCATCAATTGGATCGAGATTCTTAACGTAAATGTGATGTGTATACAATTTGATATGGATCCCCTTCATGTCTGAATAAGTCCAAGCAAAAGCATCACTATGTTTTTGCAACAATTTAACCAATCACTATTTTTTTTTCTTCTGAAATCCCCTGATTAATTTTCAAGGTTTTCCCATGGATGATTTCAATTCTCTAAAGTTGACCTTTAGTCTTCTTCAACTAAGGACTTGTGTTCAAGAGGTGAAGCACTTGTATAGGCCAAAGAGGTATGAACGTCAAGTTGCATTATGTGGCAAGAGAATGTGTGTTAGAGGATGAGGAGGAGGAGGAAACAAAATAGTTGATTTCATCATCCTTATTTTTCTCCCTAATGGTGAGATATTGGTCAATATTTATGAAAATTTTATCTATTGCAACAACTGGAAATTATTCTCCTAATTGTAAATTTAATTATGCAGTTAATTTTCTATGAAAATCAATGAATAAAATCACAACTGCAATTTTCACCATACAATATACTACCCATTTGCCCATCGAATTATTCTTATAATAGATTGTTGGAGCACCAACGACCAACATTAAAACACAATCGATGGCTCATATTAATTCCCTGTCGATCCTTGTGAGTTTCTAGATGATTCTCACCTTATCTCAAATATTGATTAATTAACCATATTCCCTAAGTTTAGACTTAGGAAATATTTAAAAATCAACTAATAATCTAATTAAGACAAGTCTAGGTGGAATTTCAAGAAAAAATTTCCGGGTTTCAGAGATCTCATGTATTCTAGCCTCTCCACCAAATTTCATGGGTAGAATGCATCCGATGCTATAGAGACTAACACTCCCTCTTAGCGAGGACTAAGTTATCTCTCGAGTACTGCACATCCTGCCACACCACCCTTCCTCTATATCACCTCTGTCATGTTGCTGATGTCTGGTTGTTGTTGTCCACCAACTACTGCACAACTCTAATGTTGCATCTGTGTTGCTGCTAACACTGCCATAGTGCTGCCAACACTACATCTCCACTGCAACTCACTCTCATTTGTTGTTACAACTACAACTTCTGCAACTGAGAAGCATCGAAAATAATTTGTCCATGATAATAAAATGGGTTGTCCACCATACCCTTTTGTTCTCTGAAATAGACGAACTTAGTCCTCCCTAGAGCTTTGGTGACTATATCTGCAACTTGCTCTTTTGTGGTAATATACTGTAGCTAGACCACTCCACGTTGTACATAGTCTCTGATGAAATGACGTTGAATATCTATGTGTTTCAACTTGTCATGAAACAATGGATTCTCTGAGATTTTAATGCAACTGTGATTATCACAGCGGATACTAGTCACCTCTATTCTCTGATTGAACAAGCTTACTAGGAACTTACGAAGCCATATAGCTTCGCATGTAGCTATGCTAGCTGACATTTACTCTTCTTCTACAGATATTAGTGCTACTGGTTTCTTTTTCTTGCTACACCAAGAAACCATCCCTAATCCAATGCTAAAGTAGTACCCATAGGTACTTTTCATGTCCACTGAACTACTTGCCAAATCTGCATCTGTGAACCCACATAGTTTGATGTCATATCCTTGGGCATATCTCAACCCGTACTTGATTGTGCCACATACATACCTCAAAATATGCCTCATTATTTCCTAATATACCCTCTTTCGTCCTACCATAAACTGACTGAGGGTATTGACTGCGAAGAAAATATATGGCCTAGTGTTGACCAAATACATGAGAGAACCGATAAGCTATCTATACAAGGTAGGGTCGACATCCTTGTCATCTCATGCATCTATCTTCTTCCAGTTTGTGATCATGGACATAGAAATGGGTCTACAATCCTGCATTCTAAACCTCTTCAAAATATCTATAGCGTATCTTCCTTTCCCAAGCAAGATCTCCCCATCCTTCTTCCATACTTCCAATCCTAGGAAATAGTGCATCAACCCAAAATCCTTGATATCAAACTTTGCTTCCAAGTTCCTCTTGCAGTCCTCTATAAGCCTTAATGATATTGTCAAGAAGAGATAATCCACATACAATACTAGGATGAGTGGATCACCCTCTACAATCAAATAGTATAGGTTGGGATTTGTGTCACTCTTGACAAATCCCATTTGCTGCAAGTAGTTTTCAATCTGACCATACCATGCCTTGGGAGCCTGCTTGAGCCTGTATAGAGATTTCTTCAATATCCACACATGAGTGCACCTCTTATGCGTCTTGAAGCCCTCTTACTATTCAATGTACACCTCTTCCTCTATCATCCCATTCAAGAATGTTGTCTTGACGTCCATTTAGTGAATTTGTCATCCCATTTGAGCTGTTAGGGATATAACTAACCAAATAGAGGTGCATCTGGAAACTAGGGTGAAGGTCTCTTCATAATATATCCCTTATTTATGTGCATACCCCTTTGCCATGAACCTAGCCTTGTACTTCTCCATGCTTCCATTTGCATCATACTTGATTTTGTAGATACATCGAGAACCTACAACTGACTTGTCCTTAGGCCTCGACACCACCTCCCAAACATCATTCATCATGATAGAGTTGGATTCTTCTACCATGGCATCTACCCACACCTGATGTTGTGTGGCTTCCTGAAATTTGGAAGGTTATGCAACCTGAGGTACCAATGGTTGATATTTATTAGGCTATCCGCGCTCTCTTTTGTTCATCCTAGGAACTCCAAGGAACTTCTCTTCATCTCTCAATGTCTAATGAACATCTTTGCTATCTCGACCACTAGTAGTGGGAGGCTTTACCATCTCCTCCTCATTCGACCCCTACTGCTCCATATCCTGAGATTTCACTGGATTCCCCGCTCCTAAGGATATGCTAGTACTGGTCACTATACTATATCCTTGTGAATTTCCCGCTGGTGGTCCCATTGGCTGCCCCTATGGTTGGACCAATGTAGCTTCAACTGGATGATTATGATCACCTATAGACATCTCACGAGATCTCTTAAAATCTCGAACTTCCATGAACTTTACATCTCATCTCACCACAATCTTCCTATTGCTAGGAATATAGATCCTGTATGCCTTGGAGGTTTTCCATATCCAACGAGAAACCCATTCATTGTAGTCTAATCCAATTTGGTGTGTTTCTCATCTAGCACGTGGCAGTAAGCAACACTGCCAAAGATTCTGAGGTGACTAACTCCTATTTTCTTCCATGTGAAGACCCATTCTAGCGTTTTCTTCCCCAATTCTCTATGAGGAGTCATGTTCTGAATATACACTACTGTGTTACATGCCTCTGCCCATAGAAACTTGGGAAAATCCTGGTCATATAATATTGCCTTTGCAACCCTAACTATGGTTCTATTTTTCCGCTCCGCTACCCCATTTTGCTGTGGATTATATGGGCCTGTCCATTCTCTTATGATTCCTTCCTTCCCACAAAAATATGTGAAATATTTATCAATATATTCTCCACCATTATCTGAGTAAAACACCTTGATCTTCTTCCCTGTCGTATTCTCCACGAGAGCCTTAAACTCTCTAAAATGATCGAAGACCTCATCTTTGGTCTTCAAGAAGTAGATCCATGTTTTCCTTGAATGGTCATCAATAAAGGTGATGAAGTATTCAACACCACTAAGAGCTCTAGTGGACATCAGGCCACAAATATCTAAATGTATAAGCCCTAACATGCCATCTTCTCTATTGTCGCTTCTTGGGAATGTTGCCTTAGAATACTTCCCAAGTATGCATCCTTTGCACACATCATCGTGTTTTGTGAAAAGTTTTAGAACCATTGTTACTATTTCCTTGAGCATCTTGAGCGCTCCATGGTGTTTATGTATCATTATCCTATGCCATAACTCATTCAATTCCTTCCCACCACTATTGTCACTTCCTATCAGTGTCATTGGAGAGTCGAGCTGCAACCTTTACAATTTGTTGCTTCAAACTCCAATCTGTCTAACCTTCTTCTAGCTTGAGTGTTTAACATACACTTTCTTCCCTACAAAGTGGATATCATATCCCTTATCTTATAAATGGGATATTGAAATAAGTTTCATACCCAATCTTGACACATGTAGTACATTTGTAGTGCTAGTGCTTGCTCCTAACTCCCTCTAAAAATTGATGATACATCTCCCTATTGGAGTACACTTTGTTCTATTTCCCATCGTAATATGGAATTCCATATGCTCGTCCTTGTAGCTAGAATAATATTCTCTAATCCATGTCATATGAGATGATGCTCCACTATTTATATAACAGACACCCTGTGAAGCTGAGCTAGATAATAGATAAAATTCATCCTCTAATATGGAAGACAACTCTGAAGCTTCCTAAATATCAAATTGATCCATGGCCATACTGTGTGTTATTCCTCTTCACACTGACACTGATTCTGCTACAACAACCTGTGGTAAAACCCTTTGTGCCACAGATCAATAATCTTCTTTCAAAAATAACTTTGTTGTTACTCCCTCTTCCTGTTGGAATAATTAATCTTGAGAAATCGATATTTTTCTGCCACCTGCAACTGAAAATCGAATTTCCCAAGCAATTTGTACTGCCTAGCTACGTAATATGCACAACCTCTATGAATTTTCTACTGCTGCTCCAAAATTCCTACTTCTTCAATCTGGGCTACTAATCTGCTAAACTAGCTCTGATACAATGTGAAAACTTTATCTATTGCAACAACTGGAAATCATTCTCCTAATTGTAAATTTAATTATGCAATTTATTCGCTACGACAAACAATGAATAAAATCGCGACTACAATTTTCACCATAAAAATTACTGCAGAAAAATAAATACTGGAAACTGAGAAATTATAGCAGACACATAAGAATTTTGACACAATTATTTTGGACAATTGTCCCCGAAAAACCCAATGTAGGAAAACCGTTGCAACAAATGAGGGTTTTATTATTATTCTTTAGCAACGATTATGAGTACAATAATTTAGATGATCTACTGGAAATCTAATGTGAGGAAAAAATATGGCAAAATTATTGTGATAATTTTCTCTCACCCCACAACTAATTTCTTCCCCCAAAATTACCTCCCTAGCCTCACACAGATCCTTTTGCATCAACCTTTTCATGTACTTGTGTATTCCCTCTAGGAATTTTAGCCTTCCTCTTACTGCCTCTCCAAGAACTAGAACACTTCCTCCTAAAATGTTGTTGACCTCCTCTACCACCTGCTACTCACCCATTGGCTCTATCTTCTCCATTGAGCCTCTACAATTGCGAAAATTGAACTGCATGGGCAACTAATTATTTGCACTGATGTATTCTCCATCTGCCCATCGACTTCTTCTTATAATATTTTGTTGGAGCACCAATGACCAAGATTAAAACATAATCGATGGCCCATATTAATTCCCTGACGATCTGTGTGATTTTCTATATGATTCTCACCTTATCTCATTTAATACTGATTAATTAACCATATTCCCTAACTTTAGACTTAGGAAATATTTAAAAATTGGATAATAATCTAATTGAGACACTTCTAGGTGGAATTTCTAGAAATAATTTATTGGTTTTAGAGACCTCATGTATTCTAGCCTCTCCACCAAATTTCATGGCTATAACACATCCGATGCTACATAAAATAACGATAGTGAGGGCTTCATGAGCTACCTCTTGTCACTATCCTCCCCATTAGCTTAGAAAGTTGCTTTAAGATTTGCATTAGGATTGACTAGGGGATATAAGGTTAGTTGTTTACAAGAGATTGAATGGGAGATTGTCAATTACCAAATTTGTGGCCGATATATGCATCTACAATGGCTATCCATGTCCACCCAAGGATTTGAGGGTATCCTTCTAGAGAGGATTTGGGCTAGAGAAACATAAAGTCGGTAGGATATTCCCAAGAGTCTACAAATATCACTATGCCCTCTAGGATTCCTTCTAGTTTAATTGTTTACCTATCATCCAACTGAAACATAATGGGGGTTTGTCTAACACTAGAGAGTCCTAAGGCCTCCATGGTTTCTCATGTCATAACATTTATGGTGGTACCCAAGTTGATTAATGTATCTGGAATAATATTATTATTGATCTATACATTAACAACTAGGCTACCCCCATCATAAGATTTGATAGTTTCCCCATAACATGGGCTATTTGGGGATATTTCCTTCTTTGATTGAACCACCTCAAACAAAGTTCCATAACCTATTTTGAGTAAATTGGCACATATTTAATTCCTTGAAAAAGTGGGATCTTGGCACACATTCTTGAGTTGGCATAAGAAATCAAATTTTTGCTGGGTTATAGTCTTATCTTGATTTAGTCTTTTAGGGTAAGGTGGTTCTTAAAGTTTAGGGCTTACATACTCAGTTCTTGAAGGCTCAGGAGATGTCTCTTTCTCAAGTTCTTCATTTCGAGATTCCTCATTTAGATCTTCAATATGTACAAGAGGATGCTCTTTAGTCAGTTTCTTCTCGGATCTAAGGTGGATTTCATGGTAGTCTAGGGAATATATAGCGTAAGTCAGGTAGGTTGCAAGCCCATTATCTTGTAATGGTTGAGAAAGATTACCATTATCGGAGTTATCATTGGTTTTGTAGGTAATTGCTGTCATGGAGAGGCAAATGTGGCTAATTTCAATTAAGCAGATGGAAGGAGCCACATATGTGGATGTATAGGGGCCTGTAGAGGGCCTCAATACATAGGATTTATCCACCCTTGTTGCTAAAGCTACTAAAGGGGAAAGGAGAAGTAATCCATGGTTGATAAGGTAAGAACCACTATTAAGAAGAGTATTGCATGGACACCTTTGTTCAATAAGAATAAAATTTTAAGATGGATCTTGGATTATACCTTATGGTGTGTGGCCACAATGATTTCTATGAAACAAAACAAAGCTATTTTGGCTCCTCCACTTCTTGATAGATAACTTTCAATTTGAGTAAAGATAGGTAGCTATTCATAGGGTGCTATTTGCTATATATGGCACAAATTTTGATCTAATCTAATGGAAATTCCTTTATTGGATGTTTTTTTCTAAATTTTGGAAAAAAGATTGTTGGAAATTGGGTTTAATTCTCCTTGTGTGTTTAAGGACATGGACAAACTTCCTCTCGTGGATCCCAACTTCAACGATTGTAGCATAGACTAATTCCTGCGGGTTTTTTTATAATGACAATTGTGATTCCAACAAGTGGTATCAGAGTGAAAAGTCCTAAGTTTGAAACTCACCTGGATCACATTGAGGGGGAGATAACCAAGAAGTCAACACAATGTTGGATACCAATTAGAAATGTTGGCAATGTTTCATTGGTGTGAAATAATCATAAAAATATTAATGAGATTTCTTGATGATTGTATGTTGATGCTTGACCATTTATGAGCTATGTTAATGTTAAGGGTGCTTGGTATTACAAGGTTGAATGCTTGATGAAGTTTCTTGATGTTGGTGCTTGATATTTTAAGGTTGATTGCTTGATGATGTTTCTTGATGTTGGTGCCTGATATTACAAGGTTGATTTCTTCATGAGTTTGATTGATGTTGCAAGGTTGATTGCTAGTGTTGATTGCTTGATGTGAAAAGGATGGTCAAAGCAATGTGAAATGAAAAGTTTGATTATGTGATGTGATGAGTTAAGGTGATGCTTGTTCATTAATGACTGCTTCAAACATAATGGCACATAAGGACCAGAAAATGAGGCTTGCAGAATAGAGAACAAGAGTACAAAGATTGAAGAACACATGGTTGTGACTGAACATATTTAGTTGTACAACATAGTTCATATTTTTGAGACCTTTACAATAATAACATAGGTCTCTAGTGTCTAACCAATGTTATAATGTAGGTCTATAGTGTTTAACCTGTGTTACCATAAATAATAATGCACTCCACCTTCTACCGGCTTGTAGTACAACATATTTGATCTTCCGAACCTTGTCTTATGCAATGATGAATATTTGACCATGATTTTTCCAGATGTACAATCAATACAAAGAAAATTTGTCCTAATTTGAAGACTCAACTGAAAATCAAGAGGTGAGATGCAAATAGTCTTGGAATACCAAGAGACAACCCTTCATTTTTGGTCAACACAACCTTTGTAACATACCTTGAAGATACATTGATGCTCTTGTTGTTCCTTTGTGATTAAGTATACCACGTCATCAAGCATACCAAACATACCTTGTTGCTACTCCTTTTCCATCAATGAAAACAATGCCAACAATCTCCCCTTTTGGCATTGATGGAAACGCTATGAATGTCACCCTTTTGTCCTATGAGGCATTCTCCTTTGGTACTCCAGACTATTCTACTTACTCCCCCCACCTTTCACATCAATGAAAAGGGGTATAAGGAGAGGTTTATAATGGAGAAGACTACATGCTCCACCTTGTTCATACCATTTATTTTAGATTTATTTTCATGCACACTTGCTAACCAAGTCATTGTCTTGAGCATATGAGCTATCCTTTATGTAATTCCCTTCTCCCACACTTACCCAAGTTACTGACCTACCGGGGTAAAAATGTGACTAAGAGTTACTATGATATGTTTCAACCTCCTAGATCACCTTAAGGAAATGGAATCGAAAAACAAAAACCCTTAATTGCTTCCCTATTAGGTGCTATAGGAATCCCAAGGGCTAAACCGCCCTTCCAAGTGCCCAGAACTTGAATTAAACCTCTTTTTTTCAGTGCCATGATCTCCTAGATGTTGTCACAACACTGCCTGATTTTGACTGAAACCCTCCAGTCACACATATGATGCCTACAAGGGAGTGACTACAATATTTTTCACCAAGTTTTGTGCCTGCGACCATGGGATTTAAGCCACTTTTTGAGGGCTAGGACTCAGACCACTGCCTAGAACTTCATGAAACTTTCAAAAATGATAAATAACAATGGAATACGACTACTAATGTAATCGTTTGATCAAGGAATTGACTAGACCCCTACTATCTGTTGTAACATTATCTAGTTTTGATAAGTTAGCATATTAGTCAAATAATTTTGAAAATGTTAAGATAGGATATGGGTGCAAAAGAATGAAAAGTTAAAATGTTAGGAAAATTTGATGTTTTATAGGCATCCATATCAATAAAATGTTAGGATTTAGCTGCCCTAAATAAGGAAGGCAAAGGAAAATAAAATGTTAGGGAAGCAAAAGAAAAGGAAAGCTTCATTTTATGTTTTGAAAATGCACAGGCTGATAGTCTAAATGCGCCATAATAAAACACCCATTATGTTTTCATGTGCAAAAGAAATTTAAAGAAGAGTGAAGGTTACTCTAAGGTTTATATGCTTAATTTGGATATTAATACTATCCTAAGTTTTGACAAAACCCATATCCTAAGTATTAATCCCGTATCGTCCCTCTGCAAATTCATTCCCTTCATATCATATCCCTAAGTTAATACATCCCTTATATTCCATTTTTCCTGACATCACATTAAATGTTGATTCTCAACCCCACCAATCCATCCTGTCACATCACATTAATTCTCTACCATATCACTCTTCATCTCCACCTATCGCCTCTCATCCGATGACCTCCATGCCATTTCGGCCCCCCCTCGCCGTCTGAGCTTTACCACCAGGGGGGGGTTCTGAAATGGGTGGTATACCAAACAGGACCCGCCCCTACATGGCAGCTCCACAATGATTCGGACCCCCCATGAGAAAAACCACAAACCGCTCACTCCCCCCTCCGAAAAGTTGAATTCCTTATTCCTGATTCCACTTACCTGACCATTGAGCATCTGACATTCTCTGCTGCCACCTCATATGTCTGTTAATCCCATCAAATCATATCCATTCACTCCATAATCAATTCGTTAAGCATTTAATTTGCTTAGCCGTTAACTCAACAGACCGACACCCCCAACGGAAAACCAAAAGTCCTATATAAACCTTCTTCTTTTCTGTTTACAGGTTACAGAATTCTTGTTTTATCGCTGCCATTACTTTGATTACAGGTTGCTCGCTAGATCCCAATACTGTCAACTGCCAACGACACTACCTGCCAGATCATTGTCAAATTATTCCTTTTGTTCCTGGCCCCAAAACTTTCTATTTTTCCGTGAATTGTCTCCTTTCCCAATCAAGTTTTCACTATCGACCTTAGCCATCATGCCTCCTAAGGACAAAGGACCAAAGGAAATTGTTAATCCTCTGATCTATCCTCCTATAATCTTCATCATATCCCTATGGCTAATAGAGACTACAAGATCCATGAAACACTCTGTGAGCTTGACCTCTTTGAGATGTACTGTTGGCCCAAAGATAAATACATTGATAAATAAGATGATATCTACCTGTGGGAGTCAAAGCTACATCATTACATCTTTCCTCATACACACAACACTCTTGATTTGATTAGAATTTGCCATGCCTCATATCTGCCAAGCCAAAGGGCCATAGTTAATCCCAATGGAAAAATTCTATTCACCAAAACCCATCAGGCTATTGATCAAATGATGCAAGTCCCCACAGTAAAAAATGCTACCCCATTTTCCTATGAAGCTCTAGTTGAAATATTCCAGAAATTATACTTTGCTAAGAGAGCCTAAACTCTTGAATTATTCTTAACACAGGATGCTGCATTACCAAAGAAAAATCCTCCTTATCCCTCATCCATAATCCCCGAGAGAGCCAAGTAGATAATCACTGTCATTTCCTACCTCCTTGGCTACTATTATGACCAAATGGTAGATGAGGCCATTATAGGATTTTTATCCATATTTTCTAATGATGCTAAGCCCTCAATTGTGTTTAATTTCAACCATTCCCTTACAGAGTCTATCCATCAACAACTGGTCAAGTTTCCTACAGAGGGGGTATTCAAATATGCCTCTCTCGTAGTCTACATGTTCCTATATTTTCATGGGGACAACATGAACTTGTCATTGCAAAAGCTGGATGAAAAAGGAAATTCTGGACCACTCTAGTTATGAAAGAACATAAATAATATACTTACAAACAATTTACTGAGATGTTTGTCCCTCCAACCATAAACCTCCTAAGCAATAGAACTAAACCAAGGATTAGTGAAGAAATAAAAAAGGTCTTGCAGTTGTCAGAACAGGTACAAACAGGAGACTAGTACTTCTATGAGAATTACATAGAGATAAGGATTTTTTGGATGTGAGCTGCTACCATATAAGCTTCCAAAATTCCTCCCAATGAGGATTTTTGCCTTAGAATACATCAAGAATATGATTAACATGGATGAAGTCTATTTTGTTGCTGCCAAGAAAAAGTCTCAGTTTCAAGATAAAAACGTAGGTTGGTCCATTCATTTGCAACGATAGGGCAGTAGGTCAAGAGGCTGAAAAACTACTCAGGGAAATGTAGTTTAATCTTAGTTTTACTTGGTCCTATGATCCATTAGGGATAATTTCCAGATTAAGGGAAGAAACCAATTCTCCTCCTTATTTTCACACACCTAGGCCAGAGATAGAAAAATATAAGAATCAACTAGAGTGGGTTGAAAACACATTACAGGAGGCAGAAGAAAACATGTCTCCTCATCAACAACATAGACTCCTACAATGTAAGAAAAGAAAACCAAGAGGAGTAGAGAGGAAGAGTCTCCTGTAGGGACTGACATCTTTAGTGAGGGATTTAAAACCATGTACAGAAATAAGGGTAAGCTTAGCTCCAGACTAAGTATTAGCAAAGAGTAAGAGCAGAAAACTCTCATCACCACTGATGAGCCTCTTGTAACTTCATTAGTGGGTGATTAGTCTACATAGTCTCCTACAACCTCCATGACCTCATAAGAGCAAAAATAGATTATTCACACAAGTACATCTACTTCAAACGAGCTAGAGAAGAGCATCATGGACATCTTCAAGGAAATAAAGGTTAGAAATGAAGCCTTGAAGGTAAACACATACAACCAATTTAGGAAACAAGCTGCTGGTGCTCAAAGCAGGCTACTCTCAGCCTTTGACTCAGAGAAGGGGAAAATGCAGATGGAATTCCTTCAGGCACAAGTTCCTCAACCCAAAGGAGCATCAGATTACAAGAAGACATATTTTGAGTTTGATGTCAAGGAAATACATCCCATTGACCAAATGGAGATGCATAAACAAATAGGAGAAATGATCTTCTCTACAGTAACTAGCATAGTTATGACCTTGTCCAAGCTATAGGTCACACTAGAAAATGTTCAGTCACAACTAAAGATGGATAAAGTTTCAACTCTTGCCAAAGATACCAAGATTAAAACCTTGGAAGATTTGGTAATTAAACTTGGTTATGAAGAGAAGCTGCTCAAAAATAAGAATTTGGATATAGCAGCACCAAGGAAACAATTGAAGATCCTAGCTATTGAAGATCCTCTAGCCAAGGATATTGTAGAAACAGAGACTAAAAAGGTAGACATGATGAAATTCATCATAGAACATACTGCTCAGCTGAAACAGATGGAGACAGAGATAGAGAAATTAATCACAGAAAAGGAAAAGGGTGCTAAACATATTGCTCCTTAGAATCACTTCCTATCACAGTCATTCCGACTGTAATATCAGCTACCACCAGTACAGGAGAGGCTGCAGACCAGTCGGCTAGTGCAATTGAAAATATGTCCCTGTAGACTGAAGAGATTAAGAAACTGCAAGATCAAGTAAAAATACTAGAGGATCATCAACATAAGTGTGACATCTTTCATGCAGCAGAGCTTCAGAGAGCTCAGAATCAAGTTGAGTCATGGAAGAAGTCAGCCACTGAGTCTTCCATTGGCTACACTCTTGGTAGTGTTAAAGAAATTATCCAGAACAACATTATAGAGGAGATTGATGAAATCTGGCCATGTATCCAGATCATTTTTTAGCAAAAGGAGTTAATGGAAAAGGCAAACGAGACAATTACCAATATAAATGCTCAACTAAGAGAGATGCCTTCTACAACCAACAACATAATAAGGTTTCTCAATTCTAAGAATATGTATGAACAGGATGATCTAGGAGTGGATGACATGATTGAAACCATTCTGGAGGTAAAGAAAGTCCTGACTAAAAGGAACTTAATCGATTTGAGGTTTTTGTGATTTATATCTTGTGAGGTGTTATCTTCTGGAGTCATCACATTCATCTTTGTTAAAATCGATGTTTCGAACCAACCTCCGTGGTTCATCATTAGGAATAGATCCATGAGAGAAGAGGTTAGAACCTCATCAGGTGATAAATAAGGCTAGGGTATGGATGGGAATGAAATGAAAGATAGCCGCCAGGTATGTTAATATTATAATTCATTATAGTTGTAATATTTGTAATTTGTCTTAAAATTATTAATGTTAATCCATTATTAATTATGATTATAAATTAATTTATTTTTATGTATAATGAACTAATTTATAATTTTGGTTTATTTCAATTTTAATGTTAATTTTTTATTTTGTATTTTGAATAAACAGTGTAATGGCAATTTGAGAATTTAATATGGTTAAAGGTTATAT
>APFE031025409.1:0-20692 GCA_000404065.3 Pinus taeda | reverse complement strand
TGTTGTTGATGGGTGCAATAGTTCTAAGGTTCCTGAAATGGAGCAGAAAATCTAGTGGTCTCTGGAGAGAAGACCATGTTGTGGCATCAAAGGCTTGGACATATTGGAGAGAAGGGCCCTCGAATACTTCATGGTAAAGGTATGGTAGAAGGTATGAGTAATAGCTCTCTGGATTTTGATTTCTGTGAAAATTGTGTATATGGGAAGCAGAATCGGGTGAGTTTCCCCTCTGGTGGTAAGAGGACGAAACAAATATTAGAGCTTGTGCACAGTGATGTGTTTGGACCTGTGAAAGTTCTACCACTGGGTAAGTCTGTGTACTATATATCATTTATAGATGACTTCTCAAGGAATACATGGATATATTTCCTTAAGAAGAAATATGAAGTCTTTGACAGGTTTAAAGAATTTAAGGATCTGGTGGAAAATCAGACAGAGAAGAAGATAACAGTGTTGAGGACAAATAATGGTGGAGAATTCTGCAGCAAGGAATTTGAAGAATTTTGTAAGAAGTGTGGTATAGCACAGCAGAAGACTACTCCATATACACCTCAGCAAAATGGAGTCGCAGAAAGAATGAACAAGATGTTGACCGAAAGGGCAAGAAGCATGCTCAGTGGTGCCGGGTTAAGATAGGAATTCTGGGCAGAGGCGATGGATACTACATGTTACTTGGTCAACAAGTCACCTTCATGAGCGTTGGAGGATAAGACTCCACAAGAAGTATGGACTGGTAAGAAACCCTCTCTTTCACATCTGAGGGTATTTGGATGTGATGCATATGTACATGTTCCAAAGGAGAAACGAACCAAGTTGGATAGTAAATATGAAAAGTGCATCTTTGTTGGGTATAAGGATGGTTTAAAGAGTTATAAGCTTTGGAACCCAGTAACAAGGAAGGTTGTGTACAGTGGAGATATGGTGTTCAGAGAGGTGAAAGATGTTATTAAACATGAAGTCCAACCAAAGGAACCTGTGAAGATAGAGTTTGAACTAAAGGAGGAAGAATGAGACTCTGTAGCAGAGGAGGAATCAGAAGGTGAAGAGCCACAAACTCCGGCTGTGAGAAGATCAGCTCGAGAAAGAAGGCAGCCAGAAAGGTATATTCCATCTGCTTTTTGTTCAAACTTTTCTTTGTCTGTTACTGATGATGATCCCACAATTGTGAAGGAAGCAGTGGATTCAGACGATTGAAAACTCTAGAAAGAGGCCATGGTTGATGAAATGGCATCTTTGCACAAAAATGAGGCTTGGGATCTGGTGGAGTTGCCAGCTGGAAGGAAACCCATTGGCAGCAAATGGGTGTTCAAGAAAAAAGACAAATGTAGAAGGTGTTAGAGTTAGTCTGGTTATCCCTCCGTCACAGATCAGAAATCTTTTTGCATTTTATGTTTAGGTGTCCCATCAATTTCGATCAGTTGCATTTCGTAAGGAATGCCAGAAATCTAACGGAAATGTTTGTGTCACTCATTCTCCTCATGCTTGGCACTGTTGGCTCAGGTCTATTCATAAAAATCAAGTCTTGAAACAGTCATTTGCACCACTGTTTCAATTTCTAGGTCATGAAAAGTGTTATCAGTCATTAGGTCTAGGGTTAAGTCAATTTGGTTTTTGTAAAGTCTAATAAAGCCAGCAGGCCAGAGGGAGGTCCTCGATAGGTTGTTATCTCAAAGATTTTTATCGTTATACGGAAAGATTATGACTTCTCTTCAAAACTCTGTTTTGAAGATAAGTCAACATTTCATTTTTGTAATAAATTTTCAAAAATTTCAGTTTTTGAATTGTCCAGGCACAACCCTAGTCTCCTTTGCCTGATCATATCATAGTTATACCTGCAAAAATCAACAAAATACTATCAGTCCAAACCTCAGAAGAAGCAAGAGAAAGTCAAAAAGTAGTATTGTATTAAAATACCAAAGGTGAAAAAGTGCCAAACATTATAAAGTGGGTTATTGAACCAATTTAAATCAAATCTGATTTGGTGAGATTTTTCTTCACATATAAAAGAGGCAAACAGCTTCATTTGTTCAAAAATCCAAAGGTAGAAATCGTGTTTGAGTTTGTGAAGGCCGAAGTTGTTTTTCAAACCTGTGGACAGCGTTTGGAGGCGTGCGCTACGCGTTGGGTCTGTGCGCTACTTATAGGGTGCGCGCTACGCGCTGAGCCTCACTGGCCAGTGTAAAAAAAACAAAGGCGCTATGCACACAGGTGTGCGCTACGCGTTGGGTTCGGGCTCTACGCACTCAGTCACAGCCCCAAAAAAATTTTGTTAATGCGACCAAATCTTGCCAAATCGACTCCAAAACTTGCAAACATTGTATTTTAAAAGCCTTGTCAGACACAGATTCAGCTTATGGGTAGGAGAATGACAGTGATTCAACAACAGAGGGTAGTGTACCACGGAGGCCTTGCAGAGGTGGCAAAGGTGGTAAGCATCTCAAGGAAGAGCCCACTTCTTTGGTTCAATTGCAGGCTTGCCCGCTTGCAATGGATTGTTTTCCTCTTCAGTCATGCTATCACTATTGTGAGCTAATTTCACAAATTCAACATCATCGTGAACTAGCTCGTTTGTTTGTTCTACATTTACATGATGGCCATGTAAACCTCGTCGGAGTTGATTTCATTTTGTCACCAGAAACTATTGCAGAGGCCACTAGGATACCAAATATTGGAGAGATATGGAATAAGCATCAGCAGTTAGAGAAATCCTACTATGAGCCGTACATCAAACCTGGATATATGAGGCACCTGAGCAGGGTTTTTCATTTCCAATACCTGAGTGATCAGTTTGCACCTTTGATGAAACTCATCCTTCGGTATTTCAGTTGTGAGGGCAGATTCTCGCGTCTTTATGCGTACCATGTCCGTTTGTTGATGCATTTTACAAGGGTAAGTTTGATGAACATTCCATACTTCATGTATCGCAACATAGAGAGGATGGTTGTTTTAGTACAAAAGAAGACCCCAGCACAACAACATAGAAGTATTTATCATTACGCGCTGATCAAGATTGTAGTGGTTCATCAGTTGGCACAGCAGGGCATTACCTGGGAGGATTTTATTTCTCGGCACTTTTTCACAATGCCACAGCCACCTCCAGAGATAGTTCATGATGAGGGAGAGCCTTCACATTAGTTTGACATTCTTGAGACTGAGCATGTCAATGCTCCAGTGTATATGACATACCAGCGAGGCCACAGGGCCTTATTTGCATCTACACGACGAGTACTATCTCCACCTGGGGTGGAATGGGTCTCGTTGACTCCATCAGCAGCGCGAGTATTATCTCCACATGATGTGGAAGGGGTCTCGCCTTCTTCTTCAACACAGGTACAGATCCAGGAAAGGGGCAAGAGGCCTATGCATGATGAGGGTCCTTCAGGAGGCCGGGACACTGATTTCACGATCATTGATGTTGATGCGACCTCTCCTAGCTCGGAGCTAAAGGAGATCATCCGAGAGCAAAAAGCTGAGAAAGACACGCTGAGAAAGAAATTGTAGATTCCTAAGTGGGTGATAAACTACCTGGAGCAGCGTAACAAACAGCTAGAGGATGAACATACACTTTATGAGCTGCGCCAAATCCTTGAGGATCGAGAATTGGCTCGAAAGAGACCGGGTGATATGACACCGACTGATCGAGAGTCTATGCTCATCCATGTTAACACTCATCTGGAGAAATTGTTGGCAAAGGCCAATAGAGACAAAGAAATGCTTCGTCATATGAAAAATCATTATTGGGCTCGTATGCATGTCTGCAAAGCAAAAATGAAGATTATAAAGAGGCGGTTGAGAAAAGCACTAAAACGGCGGAAAAAGCCTGATCCACTCCATATTTTGCCCGAGGCTTCATTGGCTGGACACGATACATGATGGAGGGTCTTCACTCCGAATTTGAGCAAATTCAGAGAGATTTTTGTCATTTTGAAAAATTTTGGCTTAAAAACAGGTTTTTTCAGCTCAACGCGTAGCGCGTCGACGCGCTCGCTTTTGATCAGGACACTTGCTGAAGGAAAACTTTATATTTTTGGGTTTGTCATGGTGAGTTATGCATGCTCAGTTATTTCCGAAGCATTTCATCAAGTTCTGGATTATCAAAGGGCCCAAAAACACCATGAAAACCACTTTGCTGCCACCTTTTTCTCTAGCAGGAAGTACTTCTGGGAGAATGCAATTTTGAGGGGGGAAATGAGCTCCCAATTGGGAAATTCCACTTGGGTTAGAAAGTAGACATCCAGGGCTTTCCAATGAGCTATTATGACCACAATTTGGATGTCAGGAAGTGCCCCAAAAACAGGCTGAAAGGTGCGCTAAGCATGGAGATCAGGGCGCTACGCATAGAGGTTTTTGGTCAAATTTTCATCCTCCACCTCAGCGATTCGGCCAGTTTTCACCAGTTTCACTTCTTGATGTAATTTTTCACTTCTCTTGATGTAATTGACTAAACATGATGTAAGTTTGGCACCTAGTTACTTGTTCTAGAAGATTCATTCACCAAAGAGTGAAAATTTAATGAATGAATCAGTTTCCTACCTTATAGAGGCAAGTTGTTTTGACTGCCTAGATTGTAGTGCTTTGTTTAGAGTTGGTTGAAACAACTCCTAGGATGATGAGCTCGACCCCTAGAAGCAAGGGAATGGGTTGGCTTGCCTATGTTATGTATTTTCTAAGTCATTCTCAGGGTTGGACTTTGGGAAAAGCCTAGACTATATTGTACATTGTATCTCTGCAATTTTGGCAACGGAAAGACTAGGGTTTTGCAGCACTGTTTGGGATACATGTGGCTTTATGTGTTGATGGTGTGCTTCTTTTAGTATCTGTAAGTTGTTACGTGTATCATTTTCCTTTTCTCATCATCTGCAATTGAACAAATGAAGTGTTAAGGTAGAATCCAGAATTCGCTATGCTCTGTCTTTAAGTTTGTTTGATTTTCCATGTTTTCATTTGTTTAAGGAGAATCCTTGAAAGCTTCTTGCTCTCCTTAGCTCCTCGCCATTCTGATCTATCCATCTCTTTCACTTTTAAAGCATCAAGACAATCACCTTCCTTGCCCCAAATGGACCTCTGCAAAAAGTGTGTCTCATCCCCGCACCCAAAATTTCCTTTCCCTTAAATTCAACAAAAACCCCAAAAAGTCAATTTCAAAGTCCTCGTACTTCATACCTAGCCTAAAATTAATTACCAATTTAGTCATCTCGAGCCTCATCGATTACCTTTTTTCGAGATTGACCCGGAGAGAGCCCTCTCCTGTCCTTGTAGGGCTAGCTACGAGGCTGAGCATGGTTGGATGTAGCCTTGAGTTTTACCTTATTTCGGCCTAAGGTAGATTTGAGCACTAACATAGTGGCAACCATACTGAGGAGATGGTTTGTTGTTGATGAGACATTCGACTTGTTGATTGTCTTGTCCCAGTACATGAAATCAAGTTGCAGATCTGATGTTGATGGTGGACAACAGTCAGACACATGAAGGCTGAAATACTCACCTGGCGACTCCAACTCAATCCAAACATTCCAGTGCTCGTTGATCCATCTATGCAATGGTAGGGTATGTGGAAAACCCTGCACTTTGTGAAGTTGTAAACGAAGTTAGAGAGTGGTTAGTGGATATTGAATTAATGAAGATTTTTTCAGTGCCTTGCTTCAATGTTTGAAATCTCGAAAGTTCCCTCTTGAAACTAAAACTGGCGTCTATGAGTTAATTGTTGAAAAACTTGAGAAGGAGATTCAGTATTTGAATGGGCAGATCTAGTCATATGATTTTCGAGATCCTAAAAAGTTCTTGGAAACTCTTCCTCCTTTGAAACAAGAAATAATAGAGTTGCCTACAGATGTTTGCATTGACAGTGTGCAGCTGGAGGTATGTATTGCGGATTTGGGGCAGCAAACAGAGTCTAGCTTTTGCGATCCTATTGCAACATACATGGAAATGTTTTTTAGTTTGATTGATAGACCAGGCTGTCTTTTACGTGACCAGGCTCATCACGTGCATGAAGGGCTGCCAACAATTACATCTGTGTCCTGGTGGAAGCATTCTCAACCGGCATCATTCTCAGGTTTACATGAATGGTTGATCTGGAATTTCAGTATTACCTGATCTATTGTTTTTGCAGCCAAGTAAGGTAGATTTTGTAAATAAATAAGCAGCTAAAGGGCAGCATTTCATTCTAGTTTCATTACAGTTTAGTTTGAAGTTTGCCGAGTTAGTTTTTCAATCATTTCAGTCAAGTTTCAGTCCATAAATGAGTCGGAAGTCTCGTGTTGCCTGTTGAAATAATGACTCCATAGCCCAATGGATGAACGCACTGTCTAGCTCTTACAGAGATCTGTTGTTCTTGGCATCTCTGAGGAGCTACCATCTCCATTGGAGCCAATGTTAGAGTCGGTCTGGTTATCCCTCCATCAGAGATCAGAACTATTTTTGCATTTCATGTTTAGCTGTCCCATCAGTTTCGATCAGTTGCATTTCGTAAGGCATGCCATAAATCTGATGGAAAGGTTTGTGTCACTCATTCCCCTTGTGCTTGGCACCGCTGGCTCAGGTCTATTCATAAAAATCAAGTCTTGAAACAGTCATTTGCAGCCCTGTTTCAATTTCTAGGTCATGACAAGTGTTCTCGGTCATTAGGTCTAGGGTTAAGTCAATTTGGTTTTTGTAAAGTCTAATAAAGACAGCAGGCCAGAGGGAGGTCCTCGATAGGTTGTTATCTCAAAGATTTTTATCGTTATACGGAAAGATTATGACTTCTCTCCAAAACTCTATTTTGAAGATAAGTCGACATTTCATTTTTGTAATAAATTTTCAAAAATTTCAGTTCTTGAATTGTCCAGGCGCAGCCCTGGTCTCCTTTGCCAAAACATATCACAGCTATCCCTACAAAAATCAACAAAATACTATCAGTCCAAACCTCATAATAAGCAAGAGAAAGTCAAAAAGCAGTATTGTATTGAAAGACCAAAGGTGAAAAAGTGCCAAACATTATAAAGTGGGTTATTGAACCAATTTAAATCAAATCTGATTTGGTGATATTTTTCTTCACATATAAAAGAGGCAAACAACTTCATTTGTTCAAAACTCCAAAGGTAGAAATCGTGTTTGATTTTGTGAAGGCCGAAGTCGTGTTTCAAACCGTGGACAACGTTTGGAGGTGTGCGCTACGCATTGGGTCTGTGCGCTACGCATAGAGTGCGCACTACACACTGAGCCTCACTGGCCAGTGTAAAAAGAAACAAAGGCGCTACGCACACAGGTGTGCGCTACGCGTTGGGTTCGGACGCTACGCACTCAGTCACAGCCCCAAAAATTGTTTGTTAATGCGACCACATCTTGCCAAATCGACTCCAAAACTTGCAAACATTGTATTTTCAAAGCCATGTCAGACACAGATTCATTTTATGGGCAGGAGAATGACAGTGATTCAACAACAGAGGGTAATGTGCCACAGAGGCCTCGCAGAGGTGGCAAAGGTGGTAAGCATCTCAGGGAAGAGCCCACTTCTTTGGTTCAATTGCAAGCTTGCTCGCTTGCAATGGATTGTTTTCGTCTTCAGTCACGCTATCACTATTGTGAGCTAATTTCACAAATTCAGCATCATCGGGAACTAGCTTGTTTGTTTGTTCTACATTTACATGATGGCCATGTAAACCTCGCCGGAGTTGATTTCATTTTGTCACCAGAAACTATTGCAAAGGCCACTGGGATACCAAATATTGGAGAGAAATGGAATAAGCGTTAGCAGTTAGAGAAATCCTACTATGAGCTGTATATCAAACCTGGATATATGAGGCACCTGAGCAGGGTTTTTCCTTTCCAATACCTGAGTGATCAGTTTGCACCTTTGATGAAACTCATCATTGGTATTTCAGTTGTGAGGGAAGATTCTCGCGTCTTTATGCGTACCATGTCCGTTTGTTGATGCATTTTACAAGGGTACGTTTGATGAACATTCCATACTTCATGTATCGCATCATAGAGAGGATGGTTGTTTTAGTACAAAAGAAGACCCCAGCACAGTAGCATAGAAGTATTTATCATTAGGCGCTGATCGAGATTGTAGTGGTTCATCAGTTGGCACAGCAGGGCATTACCTGGGAGGATTTTATTTCTCAGCACTTTTTCATAGCGCCACAGCCACCTCCAGAGATAGTTCATGATGAGGGAGAGTTTTCACATCAGTTTGACATTCCTGAGACTGAGCATGTCAATGCTCCAGTGTATGTGACATACCAGCGAGGCCACAGGGCCTTATTTGCATCTACACGACGAGTAATATCTCCACCCAGGGTGGAAGGGGTCTCGTTGGCTCCATCAGTAGTGCGAGTATTATCTCCACATGATGTGGAAGGGGTCTCCCCTTCTTCTTCAGCACAGGTACAGATCCAGGACAGGGGCAAGAGGCCTATGCATGATGAGGGTACTTCAGGAGGCCGGGACACTGATTTCACGATCATTGATGTTGATGCGACCTCTCCTACCTCGGAGCTAAAGGAGATCATCCGGGAGAAAAAAGCTGAGAATGACTCGCTGAGAAAGAAATTGCAGATGGCTAAGTGGGTGATAAACTACCTGGAGAAGCGTAACAAACATCTAGAGGATGAACATACACTTTATGAGCTGCGCAAAATCTGTGAGGATCGAGAATTGGCTCGAAACAGACTGTGTCATATGACACTGGCTGATTGAGAGTCTATGCTCATCCATGCTGACACTCATCTGGAGAAATTGTTGGCGAAGGCCAATAGAGACAAAGACATGCTTCTTCATATGAAAAATCATTATTGGGCTTGTATGCATGTCTGCAAAGCAAAAATGAAGATTCTAAAGAGGTGGTTGATCAAAGCACTAAAACGGCGGAAAAAGCCTGATCCACCCCAAATTTTGGCCGAGGCTTCATTGGCTGGACACGATACATGATTGACAGTCTTTGCTCTGAATTTGAGCAAATTCGGAGAAATTTTTGTCATTTTGTAAAATTTTGGCCTAAAAACAGGTTTTTTCAACTCAACGCGTAGCGCGTCGACGCGCTCGCTTTTGATCAGGACACTTGCTGAAGGAAAAATTTATATTCTTGGGTTTTTCATGGTGATTTATGCATGCTCAGCTATTTCCGAAGCATTTCATCAAGTTCTAGATGATCAAAGGGCCCAAAAACACCATGAAAACCACTTTGCTGCCACCTTTTGCTCCAGCAGGAAGTACTTGTGGGAGAATGCAATTTTGAGGGGGAAAATGAGCTCCAAATTGGGAAATTCCACTTGGGTTGGAAATTAGACATCCAGGGCTTTCCAACGCGCTATCATGAGCTCAATTGGGATGTCGGGAAGTGTCCCAAAAACAGGCTGAAAGGTGCGCTACACATGGAGATCAAGGCGCTACACATAGAGGTTTTTGGTCAAATTTTCATCCTCCACCTCAGGAATTCGGCCAGTTTTCACTAGTTTCACTTCTTGATGTAATTTTTGACTTCTCTTGATGTAATTGACTGAACATGATGTAATTTTGGCACCTAGTTACTTTTTCTAGAAGATTCATTCACCAAAGAGTGAAAATTTAATGAATGAATAAGTTTCCTACGTTATAGAGGCAAGTTGTTGTGACTGCCTAGATTGTAGTGCTTTGTTTAGAGTTGGTTGAAACAGCTCCTAGGATGATGAATTCGACCCCTAGAGGCAAGGTAATGCGTTGGCTTGCCTATATTATTTATTTTCTAAGTCATTCTCAGGGCTGGACTTTTGGGAAAAGCCTAGACTATATTGTACATTGTATCTCTGCAATTTTGCAAAGGAAAGACTAGGGTTTTGCAACACTGTTTGGGATTCATGTGGCTTTATGTGTTGATGGTGTGCTTCTTTTAGCATCTGGAAGTTGTTATGTGTATCATTTTCCTTTTCTCATCGTCTGCAATTGAACAAATTAAGTGTTAAGGTAGAATCCAGAATTCGCTATGCTCTGCATTTAAGTTTGTTTGATTTTCGATGTTTTCATTTGTTTAAGAAGAATCCTTGAAAGCTTCTCGCTCTCCTTAGCTCCTCGCCAGTCTGATCTATCCATCTCTTTCACTTTTAAAGCATTAATACAATCACCTTCCTTGCCCCAAATGGACCTCTGCAAAAACTGTGTCTCATCCCCGCACCCAAAATTTCCTTTCCCTTAAATTCAACAAAAACCCCAAAAAATCAATTTCAAACTCCTCGTACTTCATACCTAGCCTAAAATTAATTACCAATTTAGTCATCTCAAGCCTCATTGATTACCTTTTTTCGAGATTGACCTGGAGAGAGCCCTCTCCTGTCCTCGTAGGGCTAGCTACGAGGTTGAGCATGGTTTGATGTAGCCTTGAGTTTTACCTTATTTCAGCCTAAGTTAGATTTGAGCGCTAACATAGTGGCAACCATACTGAGGAGATGGTTTGTTGTTGATGAGACATTCGACTTGTTGATTGTCTTGTCCCAGTACATGAAATCAAGTTGCAGATCTGATGCTGATGGTGGACAGCAGTCAGACACATATGAAGGCTGAAACATTCACCTGACGACTCCAACTCAATCTAGACATTCCAGTGCTCGTTGATCCATCTATGCAATGGTAGGGTATGTGGCAAACCCTGCACTTTGTAAAGTTGTAAACGAAGTTAGAGAGAGGTTAGTGGATATTGAAATTAATGAAGAATTTTTCAGTGCTTGCTTCAATGTTTGAAATCTCCAAAGTTCCCTCTTGAAAACAAAACTGGTGTCTGTGAGTTGATTGTTGAAAAAATTAAGAAGGAGATTCAGTATTTGAATGAGTAGATCTAGTCATATGATTTCCGAGATCCTAAAAAGTTCTTGGAAACTCTTCCTCCTTTGAAACAAGAAATAACAGAGTTGCCTACAGATGTTTGCATTGACAGTGTGCAGTTGGAGGTATGTATTGCGGATTTGGGGCAGCAAACAGAGTCTGGCTTTTGCGATCCTATTGCAACATACATGGAAATGTTTTTAATTTTGATTGATAGATCAGGCTATCTTTTACGTGACCAAGCTCATCACATGCATGAAGGGCTACCAACAGTTACATCTGTATCCTGGTGGAAGCATTCTCAGGCGGCATCATTCTCAGGTTTACTTGAATGGTTGATCTGGCATTTCAGTATTACCTGATCTATTGTTTTTGCAGCCAAGTAAGGTAGATTTTGTAAATAAATAAGCAGCTAGAGGGCAGCATTTCATTCTAGTTTCATTACAGTTTAGTTTGAAGTTTACCAAGTCAATTTTTCAATCATTTCAGTCAAGTTTCAGTCCATAAATGAGTCGGAAGTCTCATGTTGTCTGTTGAAATAATGACTCCATAGCCCAATGGATGAAGGCACTTTCTAGCTCTTACAGAGATCTGTTGTTCTTGGCATCTCTGAGGAGCTATCATCCCCATTGGAGCCAATGTTAGAGTCGGTCTGGTTATCCCTCCATCAGAGATCATAACTATTTTTGCATTTCATGTTTAGGTGTCCCATCAGTTTCGATCAGTTGCATTTCGTAAGGCATGCCATAAATCTGATGGAAAGGTTTGTGTCACTCATTCCCCTCGTGCTTGGCACTACTGGCTTAGGTCTATTCATAAAAATCAAGTCTTGAAACAGTCATTTGCAGCCCTGTTTCAATTTCTAGGTCATGACAAGTGTTATCGGTCATTAGGTCTAGGGTTAAGTCAATTTGGTTTTTGTAAAGTCTAATAAAGACAGCAGGCCAAAGGGAGGTCCTCAATAGGTTGTTATCTCAAAGATTTTTATCGTTATACGTAAAGATTATGTCTTCTCTCCAAAACTTTGTTTTGAAGATAAGTCGACATTTCATTTTTGTAATAAATTTTCAAAAATTTCGGTTCTTGAATTGTCCAGGCGCAGCCCTGGTCTCCTTTGCCAAATCATATCACAGCTATCCCTGAAAAAATCAACAAAATACTATCTGTCCAAACCTCAGAAGAAGCAAGAGAAAGTCAAAAAGCAGTATTGTATTAAAAGACCAAAGGTGAAAAAGTGCCAAACATTATAAAGTGGGTTATTGAACCAATTTAAATCAAATCTGATTTGGTGAGATTTTTCTTCACATATATAAGAGGCAAACAACTTCATTTGTTCAAAACTCCGAAGGTAGAAATCGTGTTTGAGTTTGTGAAGGCCGAAGTCGTGTTTCAAACCCGTGGACAACATTTGGAGGCGTGCACTACGCATTGGGTCTATGCGCTACGCACTGAGCCTCACTGGCCAGTGTAAAAAAAAACAAAGGCGTTACACACATAGGTGTGTGCTATGTGTTGGGTTCAAGCGCTACGCATTCAGTCACAGCCCCAAAACAATTTTGTTAATGCGACTAGATCTTGCCAAATCGACTCCAAAACTTGCAAACATTGTATTTTCAAAGCCATGTCAGACACAGATTCAGTTTATGGGCAGGATAATGACAGTGATTCAACAACAGAGGGTAATGTGCCACGGAGGCCTCGCAGAGGTGGAAAAGATGGTAAGCATCTCAGGGAAGAGCCCACTTCTTTGGTTCAATTGCAAGCTTGCCCGCTTCCAATGGATTGTTTTTGTCTTCAGTCATGCTATCACTATTGTGAGCTAATTTCACAAATTCAGCATCATAGTGAACTAGCTCATTTGTTTGTTCTACATTTACATGATGGCCATGTAAACCTCGCCGGAGTTGATTTCATTTTGTCACCAGAAACTATTGCAAAGGCCACTAGGATACCAAATATTGGAGAGAAATGGAATAAGCGTTAGCAGTTAGAGAAATCCTACTATGAGCCGTACATCAAACCTGGATATATAAGGCACCTGAGCAGGGTTTTTCGTTTCCAATACCTGAGTGATCAGTTTGCACCTTTGATGAAACTCATCATTGGTATTTTAGTTGTGAGGGAAGATTCCCGCGTCTTTATGCGTACCATGTCCGTTTGTTGATGCATTTTACAAGGGTACGTTTGATGAACATTCCATACTTCATGTATTGCAACATAGAGAGGATGGTTGTTTTAGTACAAAAGAATACCCCAACACAGCAGCATAGAAGTATTTATCATTAGGCGCTGATCGAGATTGTAGTGGTTCATCAGTTGGCACAGCAGGGCATTACCTGGGAGGATTTTATTTCACGGCACTTTTTCACAGCGCCACAGCTACCTCCAGAGATAGTTCATGATGAGGGAGAGCGTTCACATTAGTTTTACATTCCTGAGACTGAGCATGTCAATGCTCCAGTGTATGTGACATACCAGCGAGGCCACAGGGCCTTATTTGCATCTACACGACGAGTACTATCTCCACCCGGGGTGGAAGGGATCTCGTTGACTCCATCAATAGCGCGAGTATTATCTCCACATGATGTGGAAGGGGTCTCGCCTTCTTCTTCAGCACAGGTACAGATCCAGGACAGGGGCAAGAGGCCTATGCATGATGAGGGTCCTTGAGGAGGCCGGGACACTGATTTCACGATCATTGATGTTGATGCAACCTCTCCTAGCTCAGAGCTAAAGGAGATCATCTGGGAGCAAAATGCTGAGAATGAATCGCTGAGAAAGAAATTGCAGATGGCTAAGTGGGTGATAACCTACCTGGAGCAGCGTAACAAACAGCTAGAGGATGAACATACACTTTATGAGCTGCGCCAAATCCGTGAGGATCGAGAATTGGCCCGAAAGGGACCAGGTGATATGACACTGGCTGATTGAGAGCCTATGCTCATCCATGTTAACACTCATCTGGAGAAATTGTTGGCAAAGGCCAATAGAGACAAAGACATGCTTTGTCATATGAAAACTCATTGTTGGGCTGGTATGCATGTCTGCAAAGCAAAAATGAAGATTCTAAAGAGGCAGTTGAGCAAAGCACTAAAACGGCGGAAAACGCTTGATCCACCCTAGATTTTGGCCGAGGCTTCATTGGCTGGACATGATACATGATGGAGGGTCTTCACTCTGAATTTGAGCAAATTCGGAGAAATTTTTGTCATTTTGAAAAATTTTGGCCTAAAAACAGGGTTTTTTGAGCTCAACGCGTAGCGCGTCGACGCGCTCGCTTTTGATCGGGACACTTGCTGAAGGAAAAATTTATATTTTTGGGTTTTTCATGGTGACTTATGCATGCTCAGCTATTGTCGAAGAATTTCATCAAGTTCTGGATGATCAAAGGGCCCAAAAACACCATGAAAACCACTTTGCTGCCACCTTTTGCTCCAACAGGGAGTACTTCTAGGAGAATACAATTTTGAGGGGGAAAATGAGGTCCAAATTGGGAAATTCCACTTGGGTTAGAAAGTAGACATCCAGGGCTTTCCAACGTGCTATCATGAGCTCAATTGGGATGTCGGGAAGTGTCCCAAAAACAGGCTGAAAGGTGCGCTACGCATGGATATCAAGGCGCTACGCATAGAGGTTTTTGGTCAAATTTTCATCCTCCACCTCAGCAATTCGGCCAGTTTTCACCAGTTTCACTTCTTGATGTAATTTTTGACTTCTCTTAATGTAATTGACTAAACATGATGTAATTTTGGCACCTAGTTACTTGTTCTAGAAGATTCATTCACCAAAGAGTGAAAATTTAATGAATGAATCAGTTTCCTACCTTATAGAGGCAAGTTGTTTTGACTGCCTAGATTGTAGTGCTTTGTTTAGAGTTGGTTGAAACAACTCCTAGGATGATTAAATCAACCCCTAGAGGCAAGGGAATGAGTTGGATTGCCTATATTATGTATTTTCTAAGTCATTCTCAGGGCTGGACTTTTGGGAAAAGCCTAGACTATATTGTACATTGTATCTCTGCAATTTTGGCAAAGGAAAGATCAGGGTTTTGTAGCACTGTTTGGGATTCATGTGGCTTTATGTGTTGATGGTGTGCTTATTTTAGTATCTGTAATTTGTTATGTGTATCATTTTCCTTTTCTCATCGTCTGCAATTGAACAAATGAAGTGTTAAGGTAGAATCCAGAATTCGCTATGCTCTGCCTTTAAGTTTGTTTGATTTTCCATGTTTTCATCTGTTTAAGGAGAATCCTTGAAAGCTTCTTGCTCTCCTTAGCTCCTTGCCAGTCTAATCTATCCATCTCTTTCACTTTTAAAGCATCAAGACAATCGCCTTCGTTGCCCCAAACAGACCTCTGCAAAAACTGTGTCTCATCCCTTCACCCAAAATTGCCTTTCCCTTAAATTCAACAAAACCCCCAAAAAATCAATTTCAAACTCCTTGTAATTCATACCTAGCCTAAAATTAATTACCAATTTAGTCATCTCAAGCCTCATTGATTAAATTTTGTCGAGATTGATCTGGAGAAAGCCCTCTCTTGTCCTCGTAGGGCTAGCTACGAGGCTGAGCATGGTTTGATGTAGCCTTGAGTTTTACCTTATTTCAGCCTAAGGTAGATTTGAGCGCTAACATAGTGGCGACCATACTAGGGAGATGGTTTGCTATTGATGAGACATTCGACTTGTTGATTTTCTTTTCCTTGTACATGAAATCAAGTTTCAGATCTAATGTTGACGGTGGACAGCAGTCAGACACATATGAAGCCTGAAACATTCACCTGGCGACTCTAACTCAATCCAGACATTCCAGTGCTCGCTGATCCATCTATGTAATGGTAGGGTATGTGGCAAACCCTGCACTTTGTGAAGCTGTAAACGAAGTTAGAGAGTGGTTAGTGGATATTTAAATTAATGAAGAATTTTTCAGTGCCTTGCTTCAATGTTTGAAATCTCCAAAGTTCCCTCTTGAAACTAAAACTGGTGTCTGTGAGTTAATTGTTGAAAAACTTGAGAAGGAGATTCACTATTTGAATGATTAGATCCAGTCATATGATTTTCGAGATCCTAAAACGTTCTTGGGAACACTTCCTCCTTCGAAACAAGAAATAATAGAGTTGCCTACAGATGTTTGCATTGACATTGTGCAGCTGGAGGTATGTATTGCGGAGTTGGGGCAGCAAACAGAGTTTGGCTTTTGCGATCCTATTGCGACATACATGGAAATGTTTTTCAGTTTGATTGATAGATCAGGTTGTCTTTTACATGACCAGGCTCATTGTGTGCATGAAGGGATGCCAACAATTACATCTATGTCCTGGTGGAAGCATTCTCAAGTGGCATCATTCTCAGGTTAACTTGAATGGTTGATCTGGCATTTCAGTATTACCTGATCTATTGTTTTTGCAGCCAAGTAGGGTAGATTTTGTAAATAAATAAGTAGCTAAAGTGCAGCATTTCATTCTAGTTTCATTACAGTTTAGTTTGAAGTTTGCCGAGTCAGTTTTTCAATCATTTCAGTTAAGTTTCAGTCCATAAATGAGTCAGAAGTGTCGTGTTGTCTGTTGAAATAATGACTCCATAGCCCAATGGATGAAGGCACTGTCTAGCTCTTACAAAGATCTGTTGTTCTTGGCATCTCCGAGGAGCTACCATCCCCATTGGAGCAAATGTTAGAGTCGGTCTGGTTATCCCTCCATCAGAGATCAGAAATCTTTTTGCATTTCATGTTTAGGTGTCCCATCAGTTTCAATCAGTTGCAGGCAAGCCATAAATCTGACAGGAAGCTTTGTGTCACTCATTCCCCTCGTGCTTGGCACTGCTGGCTCAGGTCTATTCATAAAAATCAAGTCTTGAAATAGTCATTTGCAGCTCTGTTTCAATTTCTAGGTCATGACAAGTGTTCTCGGTCATTAGGTTTAGGGTTAAGTCAATTTGGTTTTTATAAAGTCTAATAAAGCCAGCAGGCTAGAGGGAGGTCCTCGATAGGTTGTTATCTCAAAGATTTTTATCGTTATACAGAAAGATTATGACTTCTCTTCAAAACTTTGTTTTGAAGATAAGTCGACATTTCATTTTTGTAATAAATTTTCAAAATTTTCAGTTCTTGAATTGTCCAGGAACAACCCTGGTCTCCTTTGCCAGATCATATCACAGCTATCCCTGCAAAAATCAACAAATACTATCAGTCCAAACCTCAGAAGAAGAAAGAGAAAGTCAAAAAGCAGTATTGTATTAAAAGACCAAAGGTGAAAAGGTGCCAAACATTATAAAGTGGGTTATTGAACCAATTTAAATAAAATCTAATTTGGTGAGATTTTTCTTCACATATAAAAGAGGCAAACAGCTTCATTTGTTCAAAACTCCAAAGGTAGAAATTGTGTTTGAGTTTGTGAAGGCCGAAGTCATGTTTCAAACCCGTGGACAACGTTTGGAGGCGTGCACTACGCGTTGGGTCCGTGCGCTACGCATAGAGTGCGCGCCACGCGCTGAGCCTCACTGACCAATGTAAAAAAAACAAAGACGCTATGCACACAGGTGTGTGCTACGCGTTGGGTTCGGGCGCTACGCACTTAGTCACAGCCCCAAAAAAAATTTGTTAATGCGACCAGATTTTGCCAAATAAACTCCAAAACTTGTAAACATTGTATTTTCAAAGCCATGTCAGACACAGATTCAGTTTATGGGCAGGAGAATGATAGTGATTCCACAACAGAGGGTAATGTGCAACAGATGCCTCACAAAGGTGGCAAAGGTGGTAAGCATCTCAGGGAAGAGCCCACTTCTTTAGTTCAATTGTAGGCTTGCCCGCTTGCAATGGATTGTTTTCGTCTTCAGTCATGCTATCACTATTGTGAGCTAATTTCACAAATTCAGCATCATCGTGAACTAGCTCGTTTGTTTGTTCTACATTTACATGATGTCCATGTAAACCTCACCAGAGTTGATTTCATTTTTTCACCAGAAACTATTGCAGAGGCCACTGGGATACCAAATATTAGAAAGAAATGGAATAAGCGTTAGCAGTTAGAGAAATCCTACTATGAGTTGTACATCAAACATGGATATATGAGGCACCTGAGCAGGGTTTTTCCTTTCCAATACCTGAGTGATCAGCTTGCACCTTTGATGAAACTCATCATTCGGTATTTCAGTTGTGAGGGCAGATTCTCACCTCTTTATGCGTACCATGTTTGTTTGTTGATGCATTTTACAAGGGTACGTTTGATGAACATTCCATACTTCATGTATCGCAACATAAAGAGGATGGTTGTTTTAGTACAAAAGAAGACCCCAGCACAACAGCATAGAAGTATTTATCATTACACGCTGATCAAGATCGTAGTGGTTCATCAGTTGGCACAGCAGGGCATTACTTGGGATGATTTTATTTCTCGGCACTTTTTCACAGCACCACAGCCACCTCCAGAGATAGTTCATGATGAGGGAGAGCCTTCACATCAGTTTGACATTCCTGAGACTCAACATGTCAATGGTCCAGTGTATGTGACATACCAGCGAGGCCACAGGGCCTTATTTGCATCTACACGACTAATACTATCTCCACCGGGGGTGGAAGGGGTCTCGTTGACTCCATCAGCAGCGCGAGTATTATCTCCCCATGATGTGGAAGGGGTCTCGCCTTCTTCTTCAGCACAGGTACAGATCCAGGACAGGGGCAAGAGGCCTATGCATCATGAGGGTCCTTCAGGAGGCCGAGACACTGATTTCACGATCATTGATGTTGATGCGACCTCTCCTAGCTCGGAGCTAAAGGAGATCATCCGGGAGAAAAAATCTGAGAATGACTCACTGAGAAAGAAATTGCAGATGGCTAAGTGGATGATAAACTTCCTGGAGCAGCGTAACAAATAGCTAGAGGATGAACATACACTTTATGAGTTGCGCCATATCCGTGAGGATCGAGAATTGGCCCGAAACAGACCGGGTCATATGACACTGGCTGATCGAGAGTCTATGCTCATCCATGTTAACACTCATCTGGAGAAATTGTTGGCAAAGGCCAATAGAGACAAAGACATGCTTCATCATATGAAAAATCATTATTGGGCTCGTATGCATGTCTGCAAAGCAAAAATGAAGATTCTAAAGAGGCGGTTGAGCAAAGCACTAAAACGGTGGAAAAAGCCTGATCCACTCTAGATTTTGGCCGAGGCTTCATTGGATGGACACGATACATGATGGAGGGTGTTCACTCTAAATTTGAGCAAATTCGGAGAAATTTTTGTCATTTTGGCTTAAAAACAGGTTTTTTCAGCTCAACGCGTAGCGCGTCGATGCGCTCGCTTTTGATCGGGACACTTGCTGAAGGAAAACTTTATATTTTTGGGTTTGTCATGTTGCGTTATGCATTCTCAGCTATTGCCGAAGCATTTCATCAAGTTCTAGATGATCAAAGGGCCCAAAAACACCATGAAAACCACTTTGCTGCCACCTTTTGCTCCAGCAGGAAGTACTTCTAGGAGAATGCAATTTTGAGGGGGAAAATGAGCTCCCAATTGGGAATTCCACTTGGGTTGGAAAGTAGACATCTAGGGTTTTCCATCGAGCTATCATGAGCTCAATTTGGATGTCGGGAAGTTCCCAAAAAATGGGCTGAAATGTGCACTATGCATGGAGATCAGGGCGCTACGCATAGAGGTTTTTGGTCAAATTTTCATCCTCCAGCTCAGGAATTCGGCCAGTTTTCACCAGTTTCACTTCTTGATGTAATTTTTGGATTCTCTTGATGTAATTGACTGAACATGATGTAATTTTGGCACCTAGTTACTTGTTCTAGAAGATTCATTCACCAAAGAGTGAAAATTTAATGAATGAATCAGTTTCCTACCTTATAAAGGCAAGTTCTTTTGACTACCTAGATTGTAGTACTTTGTTTAGAGTTGGTTGAAACAGCTTCTAGGATGATGACCTCGATCCCTAGAGGCAAGGGAATGGGTTGGCTTGCCTATATTATGTATTTTCTAAGTCATTCTCAGGGTTGGACTTTTGGGAAAGGCCTAGACTATATTGTACATTGTATCTCTGCAATTTTGGCGAAGGAAAGACCAAGGTTTTGCAGCATTGTTTGGGATTCATGTGGCTTTATATGTTGATGGTGTGCTTCTTTTAGTATCTATAAGTTGTTATGTGTATCATTTTACTTTTCTCATCGTCTGCAATTGAACAAATGAAGTGTTAAGGTAGAATCCATAATTTTCTATGCTCTGCCTTTAAGTTTGTTTGATTTTCCATGTTTTCATCATTTTAAGGAGAATCCTTGAAAGCTTCTTTCTCTCCTTAGCTCCTCGCTATTCTGATCTATCCATCTCTTTCACTTTTAAAGCATCAAGACAATCGCCTTCCTTGCCCCAAACGGACCTCTGCAAAAACTGTGTCTCATCCACACACCCAAAATTGCCTTTCCCTTAAGTTCAATAGGAACCCCAAAAAATATTTCAAACTCCTTGTACTTCATACCTAGCCTAAAATTAATTACCAATTTAGTCATCTCGAGCCTCATCGATTACCTTTTGTCGAGATTGACCCAGAGAGAGCCCTCTCTTGTCCTCGTAGGGCTAGCTACGAGGCTGAGCGTGGTTTGATGTAGCCTTGAGTTTTACCTTATTTCAGCTTAAGATAGATTTGAGCGCTAACAGAAGGGAAGGTGGAGAAATACAAAGCTCGGTTGGTAGCAAAAGGTTATTCCCAGGTGTCGGGAATTGATTTTGGTGATATTTTTTCTCCTGTTGCCAAGGTAACTTCTATTATATTACTTTTATCTTTTGCTGCTGCTTTTGATTTTGAGGTAGAATAGATGGATGTGAAGACAACATTTCTTCACAGGGATTTGGAAGAGGAAATCTACATGAAGCAACCTAAAGGCTTTGCGGTGAAGGGTAAGAAAGAACTAGTATGC
>APFE031025408.1:0-17164 GCA_000404065.3 Pinus taeda | reverse complement strand
GAAGATGAGGGTGTGTTGTATCATCCGGGACCAATCAGGATAGTTCTCCTTGCCAGTGAGAACTATTCCTACCATAGAAATGATTGAATGCATTCTGTAAAAATTACTTCTGCTGATAGAAAAAAAATACTTTTGCTGATAGACTAATACTTATGATGGCAAAAAATTTGCTCTTGTGGAGAAAAAAACTTCTGCTGTTAAAAAGGAATGTTGATAACCCTCCCACAAAGGCAAAAAAAATTTGCTCTTATGGAGAAAAAACTTCTGCTGCTAAAAAGGAATGCTATCACTATCATAAAATTTTCACTGCATTAATCCTTTTTTTTTTTTTATCAGTATATGCTATGTCACTGCATATAATCCTTTTTTTAATTCAGAGAATGAAAAAGAATAGCGCTTTGATGTCACTGTAATATATATATCGCTGCACTAAGACTCAGGAAACATTGTAATTATATCGCTGTAATATATCACTGTAATATATCACATAAAATATATATCGCTGTAATATATATCACTGTAAAATAGTGCTTTGATGTCAAATGCAAAGAAAGCATAGAATCAGAGTAGGGCTTCAGCTACAACACCAAAGAAACCATATCGTATGCAAAGTAATCCTCCAAGAACTTACTCAGTGGTTTTGTTTCCTCACCCAATACTTTCGGATTTTGCAGCTCCTCTGCCTTGTCTTTTACCTGAGTTGGAAGTTAAATACCTTGATGCCTAAAGCAAAGATAAACGCAAAGAAAACTGAGAATCCGACTAGGGCTCCAGCTACCATGTCAGCATTAATATATTAAACCATACGCACTAACTCCATACAACGTTAATACATTTAATACACCAGCATATGCATTCAACGCAGTTTCAAAACATACCAATTTAACGCAGTTTCAAATACCATATAAACAACGTTATTCAACTCAACACTTCAAATACCAGTGTTAAACATACCAGCGTTCAATACACCAGCATATGCAACACAGTTCAACGTTTCAAATAATCATTAATTTAACACCTGTGTACACAACAATTCAAACACTTTCACGTAGCCTCAGTTTGAAGAATCTCAAACATTCACCATGTCAGGCGTTAACCATCGGATGCACAATATCAGACAGATGCGTTATGGCAGAGTATGGGACAGAGGAGTTACAAGGCACGCTTAAAAAAGGAACCTGGGACCTGTGCTCTGATACCATGTTAGGGCAGGAGTAACTCCAAACTTGGCAGAAAAACTGATTCGATTATTTCATTAGGTAGCTATTGTTATATACACGAATGTGACTGCTCAGTTCATCTTCTTGATGACTGTTCACATTCAAATTCACCCAATCGCAGAGGATTAGGTGTCAACAGAACGGAACCATTTGAACACTCCATCCTTCTTCTTTAGAAAATAGATCCATATTTTGCGAGAGAAGTCATCCACAAAGATTGCATAGTATAGGTATCCTCCCAATGATGCTACGGGAAACATACCAGATAGGTCAGAATGGACCAATTGAAGAACATCGGAAGTTTGACTTTCACTAGAAGGGAATGGTCCCCTTGTAAGTTTCCCAGCTGCACAACCTTGACAAACTCCTTCATGATTCATGTTGAACTTGGGTATACTTGTGACCATCTTACTTACCCCAGGTAAAGCTTTGTAATGAAGGTAGGCAAATCTCCAGTGCCATAATTCATCCTCCTTTGCCACACGTGTGAGTGAGAAGATTTTCCCAATAGCTGTATGAATCAATGAGAGAAGGAGAGAGAGAAGAATGTGTGAGTGATGATGATGCCAAATGAGGTGAGAGGTCACTTATCTTTATACAAGTCGTTGAAGGTGAAGTGACATGTCTCTTGGGCTTCATGAGCCTACATGATGATGTGGCCGACCTTGACAATTTACACGTGTGGGGATAAATTCAAAAACACATTTCTGTGTGTCCAAATTTGATGATCTTTAGGTCGATTTTGGTTCTCTCGAAAAGAGGAATTCAACGCAATAATTATCTCCATCAAATGAGTTGTCCAATAGTGGAATTTGGCCCTAGTTTCCAATTTTAATAGTTTGACATGTAATTCTAAGAGCGTATTGTTCAAACCTTATGATTGGATTGATATCTTGATTGATATGTTGATATCTAAGGCTTAATGTCTCAGAGATGGAGTCTGAGGTTTATGACAAAACCTTAGAAAGATGTTGAAGTCTAGTTTATAAAAGGTGTGACTCTTTCTAATTATGAACCTAACTAGGTATTTGATTTCTAAAACTTTAATGTTTTGATGCTTCCATTATTTTGATATAGTTGACTTTATGCTTTTGTATATTTGTATTTGGTTGTACTTGCTATTAAAGTTTTGTAGGTACATAATCTTCAAGCTATTGAAGATGTTCATAATTGAAGATGATAATAATGATGAACATGCTAAAGAAAACTATAAGAATGATGATGATCAAGATGAGCTTGATGCCATGAGAAAGAAATAAAGCCTTGAAAGGTTGAAGTCTCTCTGAAGGGAGGAAGTCATTGAGTTGAGAGAGAGCTTGGATAGGAGAAAGAGTATATCTCCCCAGTGAAGAGGGAGGGCATATTATGACAACCATAGTAAATACCTTGAAGAAAGAAGGAAACCGAAGAATGAGTGAAAGTACTACAGATAGATTTCCAAACAAGTTGCTATTGGAGAAGTTAAAGGAAAGTTTCCAACAAGTTGTATTTGGATAACTTGATGATGATATAAGTAGCATTAGAATGATTGAGGACCCCCAAGGCTTGTGTTTACTTGTATATATTTTTGAAAGTTTATTACTGATTGCGATTGTGATTGTGCAGGATCTCTAAGTAAAAAAGTTGAACGTTTGAAGCATGCTTGGATTGGAGGATATATCTGATTTAGTTGATTTGGAGAGATAAAGCATCTTGGGGCAACAAGATGCTTGGGAGGACATCTGGTCAGCCTATGTGTTAATGTCTAGATCCCAAAGTAGGGAGGGTAGCATTGGTTTTGAAGCTTCAACCCTAGATACGCACCTAGATCCCTAAGTTGGTGTTAGAGCTTAAAAGTATGATGGTACCTAAAGTGGTTAAAGCTTGATTACACCTTAATCCCACCCAATTAGAGTGCCTTGGTTAGGTATCTAATATATAGCACTGCGCGTGTTGTGACTCTTCATATAGCATATCATTTTGAGATATTCCATGTACCTTTGTATATATGTACTTATGAACACCTCCTTAGTTAAGAGGGAGTGTTGAAAAATTTAACTAGTGTCGATCTTCATAATTGTATTTGAGTCATGATGTAATGTATTTATCAAAAGAAAGAAAAATAAATTTTATTATGAAAGAAAAATTATTTATTAAGCATGAGTTTCATGCTTTTGATTTTATTTTTAGGGCAAAGCCTCCATTGTAGGCTTCTAGGGCTTATGTCAAGATTCCTTTCTCTTGTCATCATATAAAAGACCCTTCTTGGGCTTTATCTATCAAAGAGGAATTCTATTTTGATATAAATTAGGTCATCTAGGCCTCCTCCACCAAGTTGGCCTCAAGGTGTCGAAAAATATAACTAAGTTTGGTCTTCATAATGTCTAATGTAACATGATTTTATGTATTTGATGTAAAGAGAAAAATAAATTTTATTATTATTATTTTGTAGCATGGGTTTCATGCTCAAGGTCATTTTTATTTGTAGGTCAAGCACCCATTGAGTGCTTCTAGGTTTTGTCATTGAGTCAAGAAGTCTAAGAAGTCATTATCATATGTAAAGAACCCATTGGGCATATTGTATAATGTCAAAAAAAAAAATTTGCAAGTCAAAAAGATTCTAAAGACTCCCTCCAAAGCGAAGTCAGCCTGCATAACAGAAGTCGACCTCATGAAGGGTTGTTCAACCACCAAGAAAAGCCTATATATAAGAGAACCTTGACCTCATTTGAAAGGGCATCCAATCCAAGTTCGATTACCAAGAAGAAGAAGCCTAATAGTCAGTGAGAAAGAGGAGAAACCAAGGAAAGAAAATCAAAGTGTTCAACGATTGTTTTAGGGCTGAATCTTCACACACGTGAGAGAAAATTAGGGCATACTACAAAAGCAACAAGATCAAATTGAAGCCACATCAAGGAGCCAAATCAAGTGTTAAAAAGAGATTGGTTTGCAAGCCAAGTTGCAAAGAGAAGAGAATCAAGCCAAACAAAGGAGTAAAAGATCATAATTTTGCCCTAAACTCCTCACATGTGTGAAATTGCAGGAATTACAAGCAGGCTGAAAAGTACAGTATTGAAGTAGTGATCGAAATCTGAAGGGCTGAAATCTAAAGTGAACAAGAAAGTTTGACTGGCGTTGACTTTGTGAGAAGCAAGTTCATCAAGAAGAGGTTTGACTTGGTCATGGAGGAGTCTTAGGTCTTGGAATTCATCATTTGAAGATTCTATAGGAAGAGAAGAATTCTTGTGGGTTTTTCTCTCAAGAGCATAGGTTTTGGCCCTGGCTCTTTGATCTTCATAATTTGGTAGTTGTTTGATGATAAGAACATAATAATAATCAAGTGAAAGAAGAAGCTAATAACAAGTACATCAAGTTAAGTGAAAGACCATCACAAGTAGTTACTGAGAAATCACCTAATCTAGCTGCCCTAGATTTCTCAACATGGTATCAGAGCTAAGATGACTGCAACAAGGAAAGGCAGCTTGATGAAGAACATCCAATTGAAGAAGGATACACAAGGGTCGTGCTCAAGGAGATCATCAAGGAAAACTAAGAAGCATCAAGTACATCAAACCATCAAGGAAAACTAAGAGCATCAAGGAGTATCCATCACATCACAAGGATCACATCATCACAACTCTTGGAAGAAGGAGAAGACCTCAAAGACCTACCTCCATTCATAGAAAGAAGGACTCTACACTTGAAGCATTCTTGGGAAACCTACACATTCTCAATCATCAACCAAAGGAAACAATAAAGAGCACTTCATCATCAAAGTGATCTCCCTCACATTGAAGAAAAAGATCTCATTTCCTACATCATTGAAGAAGATCATCAAGCAATCATCATCAAGAATGCATCTTTAATTGTCAACATCATCAAGAAGGCATCAAATTGAAGATATCATCATCAAAGGATGTATCTTCATTTGACAAGTAAGTACTTTATACTTTATGTCTCAATCTACAAACCAGTACCTTCATTTCGCCATGAGAACAATAAATTGGTTGGGACCTCGAACTACCTTGCATGAAAGAAAAGAATTGATTTAATTCTCTTGGAGAATGAAGTTATTGGATATGTAAAGTGCTTAATCACCAAACCATCTCAAGAGCAATCTCAAGCACTATCAGAGTACATGAATGGAGAAATAAGCACAAAGGATCCTCATAGAGTCAATCAAGGATTCTCTCATCCCTTATGTAGCAAAGTTGAAGACAGTGAAAGAGATCTACGACAAATTGGTGGAGTTGTTTTCTATAAGCAATGCAGGTGAAATCATATCATTAAAAATTGAACTATATAAGATGAAAGTATCAAAGGAAGAAGGAATAGTTTCATATTTCATAAAGGTATCTCAAATTAAAGATCAACTACAAGAACTTCGAGAAACAATGTCTGATCCGAGATGACCACCCTATTACTCAATGCACTTCCTGATGAATGGGGCAATTTTGTATCAAGCATCTATGGGAAGAAGGAAACCACTCCATTCAGCGATCTGTGGTCATTATGCAAAATCGAAGAATCTAGATTAAAGGTGAAGAACGATGTTGTATCAAGTGAACAAACTCAGGCATTTGCAGTTATGGCAAGGAAGAAAGGGAAATTTGGAAAGTTTGAGCCTCTAAAGAAGTGTCAAAAGAAGATCGACGTGTCAAAGATCCAATGTTATGAGTGTAATGAATATGGGCATTGTTACCACTCAAACTAGCATGGGTCCTAGCAAGGAATCCTATAGAGCAACTACTAGGTCAAGGGAAACAATGGAGCGATAGCCCACTGTCACCTTAACTAAAACTCCTTGCTCTTTACGAACTTTCACCGATGGGAGGAGTCCCAACATGTGAGGAATCACAAGAATATATGGTCAATGATAAGATGAGGAGGTGATTCGTAAGCCTATTCACAAGAGAGACTCAACTATATAGGTTTCTTGCTTTAGAAGCAAGGTGATGGGCTCTCTAGGAAGGGCTAAGAGGATCTTTAGGGCTAGGGTTTGAGAGTATGTCTTGTCAAGGAGGTTCCTAGACCTAGAGATCTTTATGGAAACTTGGCTTTTATGTGATCTTTGTGAAATTAGCGTTAATTGGTTGTGGGACCACACGAGACCAAGCGGATGTGAAAATTCTAAGCCTAAATCCCTATTGTAACAAACTTATGTTACTTCTCCTACTTAATTCATTCAAGTCATTTACTATGCTCTACGGTAAATATCGAAACAAATACATGTGCAACCTTCACTTAATTAACATATATGCAAAAACAAAACACTGAGCAAGAAAGAAAAATACAGCACATAGGACAATTATTTTTGGACAAATGTCCCTGGAAAAAACCTAATGTGGGAAAACTAGTGCAACAACTTTGAGGCCTGCCTAGTGGCCTCCCTACCCCTCTGTTGCAGAATGATCACTTAGTTCAAATTTCTCAGCTTCCTAGCCCCAGAAATCGAACTCCAGATCAATTCATTCTCTCCATGTGTGTCTAAATGAACCCCAAGCCTCCTCCTTATACTTTTCGTGTTGAGACTTCAATGGCCAAGATTAAGTCTCTAATCAACGACTAAGATTAAAACTTGACTTGATCCGCTTTCTAGAACATTCTCACCCATATTTTGATTAATACCCATTAATACTTCAATTTTCTTAAGTTTAGACTTAGGAACTCCATTAAAAATATTAATTATTTTAATAAAATACAATTCGGGTAGAATTTCACCAAACTGTTTCTGGGTTGGGTTCTTTAGAACTCATGTGCCTTAGCCTCTCCACTAATTTTCATCGCTAGAGTACCTCCGATGCTACCAAAAACTAACACTCCCTCTTAGCAAGGAATGTACTCTAGCAACAATGTCCAATTGCGTGTGGCTTTGTCTCTGAAGCATCTCCTTTCTGCATTGTTGCTGCCACCAACACTGTGTTACTGCTGCCCATGACACTGCCACTGCCACTGCTACATCTGTACTACAGCTCCCTCGGCATGTGTTGCGAACATTACCACTACTAGCTCTGCACTACGTGATTTTCCAATTGTTGCAGCTCAGCAACGAAAAAGCATCCCAAATTTCTGAACTAACTGTGTTCAGCATAAATACCATATGAATGTTGGAATCTGACTGCTACTAGTCTTTGACTCTCTGAATCTTCTGTGCTGCTCCTGACTTCTGCACTTGTGCCATCTGCACTACTGCCAACCTTGCTCTGCGTTGATCAGTCTTTGGTCTCAGGCTACTGTATCTGTCTCTCCAACCAAGATACTGCATCATCTTACACTAAGTCCATCTCGCTACTGCTGAATCTCAGGCTCCGATACCAAGGAATTGATCCAAGAGGTGCGTTCATCAAGGATCTCGCCCACATGTAGTCCTCCCAAGTACAGTTTAATATTGCCCCATTTCCCTCCTGGAGATGCGTCGACACTCATGGCAAACTCATCCTCGTCAATTTTTGCTAGAGCAACCTTAGGATCATGTTTCTCATCCTTATCCTTTTTCTTCAAAGGAAATTGGGATGCAAAGTGGCCCATCTCGCCACATCTGAAACATTTAACCTTTGAAATGTCCTTCTTCTGCTTCTGCTTCTGTTGTCCCTTTGATGTTAGAGTTGCATTCTCCTCCTCCTCCTTGGTCTTCGTGCCACTCCCACTGCTGGCGTTGAGGTTGACCTTAACTGGATCCTTCCTTAATTCTTCTTGTTGAAGGGCTGCCCACTTCTCCTCCCATGAAGGTAGTCTTTCTCTGCCCAATATACTTTGGACGAAGACTTGCCATTCATCTGAGACTCCATTTAGGGCCGTCCTTACCATCGCGATAGACTGAGTAGTAGACCCCATTGCAGCAAGTTGGTCTCTGGTATCCTGAAGACGTTGAAGATAGGAGTTAACCCCTTCTCCCTTCTGCATCAATGTCCACTGCAACTTTTGTTCTAAGTACATCTTTTGTTGTTCGGAAGAACCTTCATACAATGAAGACAAAGCTTCCCACATTTCTCAGGTTGTATCTTTGCCCTACAAGTGTGAGACCACATGATCTCAGACTCCATCGAGTACGAACCTCTTCGCCTTTCCCTGCTCGGCCTTGTACTTCTTCCTCTGATCATTGTCTGCTGGAACAACCACAACACTCCTGACATAAGCTTCGAAATCGTACTCCTCCAGAACAACTATGATTCTAGTCTTCCATATGACATAGTTGGAAACTCCTTCCAGCCTGTCCTGATCTCTGAGCCCATGTGATGCCATCTCACCCAGGCTGTCGAATTGACTCCTCTAGTCACTGCGCAACACTGGTTTGTTGCTCGACAAGTCAAAAAATTTGAACTTTTGGCGAGAAAAGTCCTCTGAGGAGAAAATTCCTCTTCTATGTGTCTTTGCTCTTTTCTGATGGATTTATACCCCGACAGAAACTGCACCCTCCAAGCACTGTGCTAAGGCTCTGTGCCACTCCCTCTGTCTCTGCAAGCTCACGAATTGGAAATCGTACCTCTCTGTCAACTCTCTCAGAGGGAGATTTCCTCAAAATCTCTGCTTTCCCAACAAGGACTGTGCAATCCCTTCAAGGGGATTCGAACTATTGCCAAAGGCAGTTATTGGCCTCTCCGCTCAGTGTTGGATATGCTCTTCCTGTTTCAAAATCAACACTCTGATACCATGTGAAAATTCCTACACTTAAGGAACCCTTACTGCAGCAAAACTGAATTTACTTCACCTACTTGATTCTAATATACATTATCAACTTATTTTCTGAATAATACTGAAGTAAATTACTTATGGAGCCTCAACAATTTAATTTGATTACATGAAACAAGAAACTGAGCAAAGAACAAGATACATAGGACACCGTTATTTTTGGACAAAAATGTCCCCAAAAAAACCCAATGCGGGAAATCGGTGCAGCAATTTTGAGGGTTTTATATTATTAAGCAGTAGTTCTAAATACAATGTTGGATGCCCTCTCGACAATCCAGTTATAGAGAAAAGTATAATGGCGAAAAACTGAGTGAGATTACCTCACTTCACCTGGCAGTTTCCAGCTGATCCGGCAACAGAACTGGTTAACCCTGGCTATCTCTGTGTTGGCCCTGCATCAGCCTTACAGGCTCTGTGTCAGCTTTGCATTGTCTTTTCTGCCTCCTGGAGCTTCTGCGTCAATCTCTCCTGACTGTTCCGACAGTTTTGAATCTTTGCGTGAGGGAACCCTCACATCTGCCCTGGCCCTTCTGGCTCTGCATCAAGACTGCGTGGGCCCAGACTGGCCCAGCGCCAATGCCTCTAGATGTTGCGTTGCCTCCACTAGTGGCTCTCCACCTCTCTGCCTAGTATTCCTGAACTATCCCTGCCCCTCTGCTGTAGAATGATCACTTAGTTCGAATTTCTCAGCTTCTTAGCCCCAAAAATCAAACTCTAGATCAATTCATTCTCTCTATGTGTGTCTAAAATTTGAATGAACCCCAAGTCTCCTTATACTTTTCTGGTTGAGTCTTCAACGACCAAGATTAAGTCTTTAATCAATGGCTAAGATTAAAACTTGACTTGATCTACTTTCTAGAACATTCTCACCCTTATTTTGATTAATACCTATCAATACTTTAATTTTCCTAAGCTTAGACCTAGGAACCCCATTAAAAATATTAATTATTTTAAGAAAATCCAATCCGGGTGGAATTTCACCAAACAACTTTTGGGTTCTTTAGAACACATGTTCCTTAGCCTTTCCACCAATTTTCATGGCTAGAGCACATCCGATGCTACCAAAACCTAACAATTGGTTCAACACGATGTTTCGTTGAAGGGGAGTGATGAAGAAGATGGTCGATGACCTACAAAGAAGAAGGCTCCATGATGAAAAATTTGAAGTTCATGACATGATGCCGAAAGGAGTCCTACAAGCAACTGATAGTACCATGATCTCCACTGGAGAGAGTTGTTGTTGGTTACAAGTCCCTTGTTAAGAGGGAGCTTGGGTATATTCCTTTTATAGGAATGAGTAGATCCTCCCTAGTTGAGAGGGAGAGATAGACACATCATTCTTGTCTTCATGTTATTTAGAAGGCATGGAGGATTGGGTAAGCATCTGAGATTGATTCCGATACTCTTTGAGGTTGAGGTAGGGCATCCAATAGGCAAGAGTAGTTGAAGAGGAAATTCCATGATAATGTGTTAATCCAAGATGGGAATAGTCCTAGAAGGACATACCTTGTGAACATCTGGATGGGGTATGTGCCTTGAGAGACAATGATGAAGGTGTCTATTAGTCATTGTCTCCCTAGCATCGTGCTCTATTGTTGTGGAGAAATAGAGTTGTTAGTCAAGACCTTGTTATATGACAATGTTGGTTGATATGATGAAATGCATTGATATAAGCTGAATAAATAGCTTATGAGATGGCTTACCAATCCGACTCTTCTTATCAGAGTTCTTCATTATGAGAATGTCCAAGTACCTTGTATGGGTTATGAATACCTCCCTAGAAAAGAGGGAGTGTTGGAAAATGTAACTAGGTTCGGTCTTCATAATGTCTAATGTAATCATGATTTTATGTATTTGATGTAAAGAGAAAAAAAATAATTATTATTATTATTATTTTGTAGCATGGGTTTCATGCTCAATCATTTTTATTTGTAGGTCAAACACCCATTGAATGCTTCTAAGTTTTGTCATTGAGTCAAGAAATCTAGGAAGTCATTGTCATATGTAAAGACCCCATTGGTCATATTGTATAATGTCAATGGACATTTTTTTAAGTCAAAAAGAGTCAAAAGACTCCCACCAAGACCAAGTCGGCTTGCATAAGAGAAGTTGGCCTAAACTGTAGCAAGTCAGCCTCATGAAGGGTTGTTCAACCACCAAGAGAAGCCTATATATAAGAGAACCTCGATCTCATTTGAAAGGGCATCCAATCCAAGTTCAATTACCAAGAAGAAGAAGCCTACTAGTCAACGAGAAAGAGGAGAAACCAAGGAATGAAAATCGAAGTGTTGAGAGACTATTTTAGGGCTGAATCTTCACACACATGCGAGAAAATTAGGGCATACTACTATTGCAGGAAGATCGAATTGAAGCCACATCAAGGAGCCAAGTAAAGTGTTAAAAAGAGATTGGTTTGCAAGCCAAGTTGCAAAGAGAAGAGAATCAAGCCAAACTAAGGAGTAAAAGATCATAATTCTGCCCTAAACTCACACATGCAAAATTGCAGGAATTACAGGCAAGCTGAAAAGTATAGTACTGAAGTAGTGACCAAAATCTGAAGTAAGGGCTGAAATCTAAAGTGAGGAATAAAGTTTGACTGGCGTTGACTTTGTGAGAAGCAGGTTCATCAAGAAAAGGTTTGACTTGGTCTTGGAGGAGTCTTAGGTCTTGGAATTCGTCATTTGAAAATTCTATAAGAAGAGAAGAATTCTTGTGGGTTTTCCTCTCAAGAGCAGAGGTTTTGGCCCTGGCTAGAAGCCTACATTTTGTTTCCTCTTGTCTCTTTGATCTTCATAGTTTGGTACTTGTTTGATGATGAGAACATAATAATAATAAAGTGAAAGAAGAAGCTAATAACAAGCACATCGAATTAAGTGAAAGAACATCACAAGCAGTTATCAAAGTAAGAGAAATCACCTAATCTAGTTGCCCTAGATTTCTCAACACAAGGAAGACAAGTGGGCCAATTGGGAGACAAAATCCACTAAATAAAGGCAGCAACTCGGCCTCATTTGGAGCATATCTCAAGCAAGATCGATCCGTAGTAGCTGGAGGAAGAAAAGATAGTGAAATCCCTAAGAAGAAGAAGGAAGTCTTTGTCAAACAAAAGAAATCGAATTTTCTCTCTACTACCACATGTGTGAAGTTTCTTGGTTGTTGGGAGGGCTGAAATTGCAGACTCCTTAGCTGGGCCAAAATTTTTGAAGCAGTAGGGCTGAAATTTTGTCTTTTATGTACTATTGTTGCAGTTGATCTTAGAAGTGTGGAAGGACAGTTTGAGGGATGACTTGGTGGAGTGAGGAAGTCTTTTTGGTCAGGTCTAAGGTCTTGGTTTGTCTCAATTTAAATTGAATCTATTAGTGGAAGAGTTTGACTGGGTTTCCCTCTATAGAGGGCTAAAACTGAGTGCCTATATCTGGTGTCATTGATCTTCATGTTTTGATTTGATAATTGCTTGATGAAAAGAAGATAAAAGAAGAACATAAAGAAATTTAATAAGACTACAAGAATATCACAAATAATTATCAATATAAGAGAATCATTGTGCCTTTCTGATTTTCTAACAACCAGCACCTCAAATTTTGTCGTGACTATATCCACTTTTATATTGTTTCTTATCTAGTAATCATGTTGTTAAGCTTTGAAATTTTACCTGTATAAATTCATTTCAAGAGTTTGTTTAGTTTTTGTTTTGAATTGATCAAAAACGATTAGCTTGGAAAGATTCCGTGGCCATCTAACATTATCCATTTGGTTCTGCATGTCGTATGCTTCATTAAATGCATTGATTACCCTCATCTATGCAGTTTTTGTGTGGGCTTTAATATATATTTCTTGCTTAGGGAACAAGGTCTTATCATTGTGAAATACAATTTTGACTGGCATATTGATGATGCAATTAAAAATCCTTTCATGATGGACATTAATACCCTTTTAAGCCCCTAACAGGCTTAAGTTCACTATCAACTAATTATGATGCCTGACCTGTCTAACCATGGCAACCAATATTCATATCTAAGAATGATTTAATTAACGCAGTAGGAAATTAAGGCCAAATGTCTGCCTTAATGCCAATTTCAAGAGCATCCATAACTTTCCTATACAGAACAGTCTAGTTGAGATCTCTGCAGCTAAGTTAGCTTCAAATACAATTAATTCCCCCAGATGAAGGGTGGAAGATTCTCATCAAAGATAACCTTTATATATTCCCCAGAGAAAATTGTTCCTGGTTTGGTTTTGTAGGCTGTGCAGAGATGGTAATAACAATTTTAAATGGGCTTGTGATGATGATTTAAGTGACCCTTACGAATATAATAGATGCCTTTTTAAGTTTTCAATATTTGACATTGCTAGTATTGGTCCATAAGATCCATTTTGCATCTACCATGTTAACGTAAAATTTTCAGGTGTTTTTTATGATAGTTTTATTCATCATTGAATTCAATTTCATATAGCTTGTCTGTGATATGTCCGTGGATTGACTTTTTCAAGTCTGAATTGTTTATTCATTCAGTACTAATCTCCTTTGCTGAAATCATGCAGTTACCAGTAGCTACATTGATTGCAAACTTCACAAAGCCTACGGCAGATAATCCTGCAGTTCTGCGATTTGCAGAAGTAGTTACATATTTTCAACATTTTGGCCATGTGGTAATACTATCATTTCTATGTTTAAATTTGGCCTTGATTTTCTTAATGAATAATGCTACTGAGAAATTAACTTTAAACTATGCAGATTTTTTTATTGATTGCATATGATAAAAATTAAACAAATATATTTTGTAGCATGTTTTGAATTGAATTAAGTATTTGAATGTTAAAATTAAATTTCAGATTAAAGTGGTCAGTTACATGTTAGACATAGGCATTAATAAAGTCACTTTGACTATATGTTATTTTATGCTTTTATGCTTTATTTTACATTAGTATGTTTTTCAGTCTATCTATCCCACATTCATAAAGTGAATTGGCTTGACTAGCTTATAACCCTTCATAAAAAAGCTTTTGCTTTCTCATTATGAATACAATTTAGGTTTCCTTTATGTGTTCATGGTATCATTATATGATATCAAAGGCTAGCATTCTTGAAGTTGTATCAAGAATCTTTGAAAGACAAGGTTTCCGCTTGCATGACTTCAACAGTCATGCTACCGCAGAGTTTGTGTTAGCATAGAGACCTAGAGACTGCTGCAGGCAAAGATGGTGTTATCACTTAAGAATTCTAATACCAAAATGTCTCACATTAGTTTATGGTAAAAGTCGGTGCTAGTCTAAGTTTGATGTTTGTTTGCCTTAGAGTTTGAGTCTTAGGAGTCTTAGAGTCAAATATACATTCTCATTCATCACTAGACATTCTCATTCATCACCGGTCTCATAGCCATGTGTCAGTTTTGTTTAAAAGTTACTATGTGCCACAAAGCCCTTTAGGTGATTTCGTAGCGCATGTAACCATTTTGAAATGTTTTCGCAGCGCAACAGTTTTAGGTGATTTCGCAGCGCGATATGTTTTAGGTGATTTCGTAGCACATAATTCAAAATTTAAACTCACTGCGCTACAAAATTGGGATTCGTGCATTCCGCAGCGAATCTTTCCTAACTGTCAAATCTATCAAGTTAAGCTATAGTTGCGTCATTCATTGTCAGTTTATGCACTCCACATATCATATCCAACCGCTTATCTCCATCATTGCATGCGCTAGGTACATTGATACACACGGATTGCAAGTTCCAAGAAAACCCAGGTATGTACAGTCTTAATGATGATTGTATTCGTTGCATGAGAAATAAGTATGCAAGATTTCAATTTGAAAACATTGTTATCAAGCGAGGCAGCTATCAAGCAAGGCAATCATTCAAGCGAGGCAGAGATTGAAGTTTGAGCAACGCTAGCATTTCCAACCTCCATTACACTGAACATTCATGAACGAATCGGCAGAAAGGAAAGATCACAGATCAGGCAAATATTTGAGAAACAAGCCTGAAGGTTTAGATAACCTTGAAGAACAAAGAAGTCGAGCATGCATTCAAACAAGCTGGATGTTGGAATTTTTGCAAGAAACTCCAGGGATGTCATGCACAAGTTACCAAGGAATTTTCCCTGAATTTCACAGGACTAAACTCAAAGGTTGGTATGCTGGAATTGCAGGTCTCACCAGACATGATATCCACAATTACGGAGATTCCAAGGGGGCAAGAAAGTTGGTTCAAGAATTTCAAATTTGATATGAACCCATGCAAAGAGTTTCTAAAGCAGGAATTCATTAATTCAGACTTAAACAAGTTTGTTCCTAGAAGTTATGTGAAAGAGTCATATGCCAATCTACTTACCTTGTATACAGAAGTACCTAACCTGTGAAGGAAGATACAATAAAGTATATTCATACCATTTTAAACTTTTGTTGCATTTCACAGGAAAGGCATCTATTGATCTACCTTTTTACTTATTTCGTAGCTTAAGTAAAATGTGTGATAAGGTGCAGCTAAGGAAAGAAGCCTATGAGACTTCATTGTTCCACCATGGCTTGGTTAAGTTGATAGTTCTGCATGAACTCCAGAGGGTAGGTAGTGACTGGCACACATTTCTATTCATGTCTGGTTTAAAGAATGAGACTGGTCTCAGCCCTCAAGCTGCAAAAGATCTTCCAACAACAACTGGTCATCAAACAGAAACAAGATCCAAGAGGTTTTCAAAGTTGAAGGCAATGAAACAAGTAAGAGAATCCACCAAGCCACTGACTATTCAGGATACACTCCAACAGTCTCTTAAAGAGAAAACTTAGGTGAAGTAGTTCAAAGAAGAAGGACCAGGAGCCAGGTAGCTAAGGAAAAGGGTAAGTCAGTGACTATTGAAAAAACCCCTGTTTCAAAAGGAGACTTAAATGACTTACTGCAAGCCATTGACATTGAAGAGTCTCCACTAGTGCAAGCAGATTTGATAGAGTCGGGAAAAGACAAAGCTAAGAGAGTCAAAGCCCCAAAGAAATTAAAGTTTGATGAGCAGGTTGATCAATTTGTATTCAAGCCCAGGAGACCCATAACGAGGAATTTTAAACAAATACAGGAGGTATCGCCAAGAGCAGATGAAACAGGGGAAGTGACACAGCCTCATGAAAGAAAAGATAAAGGCAAAACGGTTGCCATTCAAGAAGAAGATAATATGGGAGACTTAAAAAAGAGATTGGAATTCGCCAACTTTGAAATTGCTAAACTGAAAAAAGCTGCGGAGGCTTATTTTAACCAAATGCAAGCTCGGTGGGAGGACCAAACATTTCAAATTCCTGAGGTGGTTGATTTTAGTGTTCAATTCCATAGTTGGACTGTGCCTGCAATAAAGGAAGCTCAATTTATCTGAAAGGTCAATACAAACCTCAGATCCGGGATCAAGGTCATGAAGAAACAAATTAAAGACTTAAAGATACAGTTAAGCCAGCTGAAAGGATCTCCTTAAAGAAATCTCAAGTAAGGCTATGTTTCAAATTTTGATGGTTTTGCTTGGTATAATCTTTCTTGAAGAATCATACATTGCTATTCAGTTTTTAAAGGCCTTGGAGCAATTGAAAGAATGTTTAAGTAGCAAAAGGCTCAAAACAACAAAATTTTGGTTGAGCTTGTCAGAGAAAACTGTGTTTTTTGGAATAACACAGCAGTTTTGTAGCGCGCTACGAAACTGCTGAAGCTACACAATCTAATATTAGTCAACAGATTTTGAAAACGAAACTGCTGAAGCTACACAATCTAATATCAGTCAACAGATTTTGAAATACAAGCAGAGATTTTGAAAAGGGAGTATCTTCAAGGGATCATCTCAAGCTATCAACTTTCAACAAGGCCAAGACAGGGGGAGGAAACATGTATTCAAATCCAACTCTAAACTTTTTGTCATAAAGTGAGCACATTTATTACAGTCCAAGATATGTCAGACAGTTTGGAAAAGTTTTTTCCTTTACACATAAAAGAGGTTGACAGCACATCAAGGACGTGGCAATCTGATATATATATCGGATAATCAAAGATGAAAGGCATGGTTCTTTGGATTCGAACATTTTTGAGGCAAACCAAAGGCCGATAAACAGGGGTAGTGTTGAAAATGATACTGAGAGGGGGGGTGAATTAGTATTATCTAGTCCTTTTAACAATTCTTCCTTATTTATACTTTGAATTATTTTTGCATATCAGTACCATAAAACAATGAGCATGAACAAGAAAAACAGACAGTCACATCAAAGAACACCAGATTTAAGGTGGAAACCCAATGTGGGTGAAAACCACCTGCTGCA
>APFE031025406.1:218636-287493 GCA_000404065.3 Pinus taeda | reverse complement strand
CAAAAATCTCAAGGAATCTCACTAAAACTATCAATACTAATGGAAAAAGTATAGGTGAAGATTTCTGACAGTTAACAGAGGTTATGGGCAGAAAAAACTAAGAAAAACAAATTCAGAAGGGAAAAACTGATTAAAAAGGGAAATTTTCTAAATTTTACCAGGGTACGCAGGAAACCTGTTTAACCAGGTGCGTGGCCGCTCTGTGTGCACAAATACAGTGCGCACAAGTACGCACTGTGTCTAACTCAGAGGGTGCGTACTTCTTGTAAAACAAAGAAAAGCTAAGATCTAAACTGACCCTAAGCTAAGCCACCCAAAAACAGAGTTAAACAACCAAAAAACAAAAAATATCAGACTCTTTTCAGGTCAAAGCAATGACAAGAGGAAAAATCACCAACAATGGATTCCCCAGTGGAGTCGCCAATTTGTCACACGGAATGAGTTATATTTGCTGACAAATCCAACCTTCCTAGGAGTCTAAGACTCTCTAATGACAAACAAACCAAACAAGAGCTATCCTTCTCTAGATACACATCATTCTATGAGAATTCAAATGTTTTCGATCTTACCCTAGGTCCCACGCTTGTTGTAGCAGTCCAGCCTTGCTGATCCAGATGAGCTCCTCCTTCACTTTCAGACCTGCATACACTAACAAAGCAAACGATTACATAGCATCTGAATATTCATCATAAAATAAAGCATAAGTATCATATTGACCAAGGAATACATGAAATAATTCATTAACAAATCATTGAGAAGAATGGACTTATTTGTATTAAATAATCAAAGGAACCATTACAACCTGAGCCTTGGTGTTGTGCAAGCTCCTCCAAGGGTCCAGCAAGAGATTTCCTCTACTTTGACAAGCTCACCCACTCCCACTATGGCAACAAGGAAGGATAGTGATCTCTCCTCACAAGTCAACAAATGGAAGTCCTAATTCCAGCAGCATTTACCCTATAGAATGTTCAGCTTTCAACCTCCCATCCTTTGGCCCAATGCCTGTATTTATAGTATTCTAGAAGAGGTTATTCAGTTCCAACATCAATGGGATACTCCCTCTTTTGGATGGGGTAGCTCCTCTCTTGATGGGATAAGCTCCTCTATCATAGGGGTGCATGAACCATCTGGAGGCGCTCAATACACGTCAAGAACTCTTCTAGAAGGCTCTAGAAGTAACCACAAGTAACTTTTTAAAGATGAAACTTGCGCCTTTTGACCTTTACAGGGGTACGCACCCTAGCTTTAGTATACAGAGCGTATTACTACGCAGGTCTAATGTATATGGAGTGCGTACACGCAGGAAAGGTAGAGAGAACCTGCGTACCCAGAGATAGACATGTTTTTAAGTGACTTTCTCTCTCTTTGAGGTTTTTGACATGAAGAGCAGAGGTATGGGGCTTGACAAAGAGGACAATGTGGCTATTGATGAGGCCACATACTGCAGATAGTCAGGGTGACAAAATTCAGTGTAACACCGAGTGACCAAAGGTCTCCTTCTTCTGCTGCTCCTGAGACACCGGTTTGTGGTGACACTTTCCCTGTTATTCCAAGTGTCCAACCGTTAAACTCTCGTGCTCCAGAGAACGAGCTTTATGACTTGTTTTGGAACCCTGTTTGGGAGCCTTCTGAAGAGGATTTTCCCTCTACTCCTATTGGTGTTTCGTCCCCGATGGCTTCTTCCAACATGGAAGACACATCTCCTGTATCGAGTGGAACACCCGTCATGTCGAGTATTGAGACTCCCATCCCAGCCACATCCCCGGTTATATCTACGCCCTACACTGTTACACCTCTCGGTATTACAATGCCGGCGCACTATAGATCTCTGAGGGATGCTATGGGCTCTGCGAGTTCCTCTTCTATGTGGGATAATAACATTGTTCCCACTACGGGACCTTTTGTTTCCCAAGTTCACCATACCGCTGTCACGTCAGTTCCGACCAATCCAACCGTTTATGTCGCATCGTCGACTCCAGTTGCTAGTGTCATCTTCTGTCGTAACTACTGTTTTCGGCCCATCTCGTGGCCCGGCACGTAGTGGTCAATCGGCACATGCTGCCAGAGTTGTTCATCCTGCAAGCAGTGCCCCACCTTCTTCTGATGCCATTTCAGCAGGGGGGCATATTCTCAGTACTTGCATGTTGTCCAAAATCCAGGCGGGCAAGGCCCTTATTATGATCCTGTCAATCATTATTTGTATACCTCCTTGCCAACCCAACCTGCTGTAGAAGGTACCATTCCATTGAATGTGGCTTGGGGTACCACTGGTTACGGTGGTGGCCAATTCCGTCCGGATCAAGGGCAACCATCTCAAGGACCATCATACCAAGGTCAGCCATCCTACACGCAGCCTAATTACGGGCAGCAGTATTATGGCCAAACCTATCCAGGGCAACCTGGGGGCTCGCAAGGACAACCCTACCAGGGACAACCTTCAGCCTCTGGTGGTCCGTCTTATACATATCTTGGGCAACCTTCTGGAAACCCGAGACAACCTTATGCTCAACAAGGACAACCTGGACGCCAGCAGGGATACCCTTCGGGTCAACCCTATGGGAATCCGGGACAACCTTACGCGCAGCAAGGACAACCCGAAAACCAGCAAGGCTACCCTTCTGGGCAAGGTGGCCAGCCTTACATGCAGCAAGGCCAGCCCACTGCTTAGCCTAGTCAGCCATCTGGTCTACAAGGACAACCTTCGGTTGCGCAAGGACAACCAAACGCCCAGCAAGTCCAACCTTCTGGGCAAGTAGGTTCGTCTCAGATCCAGCCAGGACAACCTTCCGGCTAGATGGCCCACCTCAGTTTTCGCAAGGATATCTCTCTGGGGCGGCTTAACTGGGCATGCAGATGGTTCCTGCTTCTCAAGCTCGACCCGGTTACCAACCCCAAAATCAAACTGGTCTCCAGCCACAACGTGGGTACCAATCCAAACCTTCTTATCAAATGCCGCTTGGTTCCCAGGCTCAATATGGAGCCTAGCAACCGTATGGATACCAGCAACCCCAGGGGCAAAATCAATTTGCCCCGTATCAAAGTTACCAACAACCACAGGCCACCCCTTATCAAAATTATCAGCAACCCAATGTTGCTCCTGCAGGACAGTATGGTAACCAATGGGGCGCTGGGGGGCAGAACCAAAATTAACCATCCGGTTACGAATATAATCCTTATGGACAAAGTTCCTATGGACAAGGTCCTTTTGGACCTGGTCCGTCCGGACAAGGTCAATGGGGGCAGCTAGCCACTGGATGGAACTCTGGCCCTACCTCATATCTGCAGATGTCCTTCAACCCGCAGCTACCATTTTTAGCGACATTGGAACTGCCCGATGTGTCGAAGTTAACAAATGATCCTATTTTGCATAATCCACAATGGCCACCAGTTCCGACTAAGATACCCGGCGATTGTCCCAAATTCGACGGCAAGGCTGGAGAGGATCCTCAAGCCCATGTAATGACTTATCACCTTTGGTGTTCGTCCAATTCATGGCTTGATGATTCGGTTCGACTTCACCTGTTCCAAAGGACTCTCACCGGCTCCGCTGCTAAATGGTACATTGAATTGACCCGTGGGTCTTTTCAAGATTTCAATTCATTGGCTATGGCATTCCTCACTCATTTTCAGTTACCCATTCGGTATGAGACAGGGACCCCTCTCCTTACGTCTCTCAAGCAAGATATGGTTACGCATATCTCGGATCATATACATGAATGGAGAAGGCGTCGTCGGTTGATCAAGTTTTGGATTCCTGATCAACTCCTCACCGATTGGTTCACAACTTCCTTCGTCCCTAAGATTGCACGGGACATTTCTATGGGAGCCTGTGTGACTGAAGAGCAAGCGATCGCGCGTGCTCAGTACCTTGACTTAGTTTATTCTCAGTCAGGTACTTTATATGAGTATTTGCCTGATGCCTCGAGACCCGGTACATCCAAGGCTCCACCAAAGCCATCTGTTGATGGAGTTATTGGCTCTGTAAATCCATCGTCCAAGAAATCATCTTCGAACCCTGGGAAGCAAAAATCGAATGCTTCTAACGAAAACACTTCTCAGGTTGGTTCAAATTCTGGAAGTACTTCCGAGGTTAACGTCGTCCAATCCACCACGGCGAGTAAGGCCTCGAAAGGAAAGAAAAAGGGGAAAGCAAAGAATAAGTCTGAGCAACCTAAACAGTATTCCTCCAAACCTCCATCCGAGGAAGGAGCTAAGCGCAAACCCAAATATCCTTGTCTCATCTATGATGAGGATCACTACACTAAAGACTGCCCAAGGCGGTCTGAGGTTAGTCGTTCGTTGAAAGGCGCTCTTGGGATTCCTCTGGTTCTGAAAGAACCTTTCCCCTCTCAACAGACTCAAATGGTGGCTGATCCATCTTCGTCTTCTTCTCCCTTTGGTTCCCAAGTCTTCATGGCTGGATTCATTCCCATTCATGTAACGACTCGAACGAAGGAGTATCCGTCATCCGCCGGGAAGGAGCTCGAGGTTCCCTCAAGCGCTCCTTCGTCCAGCTCTAGTCCACTCCATATCGAGAGACCAAGTACTGAGACGACCATCCGACCCCCTCCCAAAGGAGTACTCCGGAGATCATCTTACAACGCAAATGCTCGTGCTGCCCAGCACTATAGCATATTTGAGGACTTAGCACAGGCTCCGTCGGCTATGTCCGCCTTAGAAGTTCTCCAGAGCTGCCCCCCTTAGAGGAAGTCCCTGCTCTCGGCCATCGGTGTCATCGACCCGGCAGATTCGGATCTGATTACCTTGATCTCGAGAGCCATGTCCCAAGGCTGCCTCATCAGATCGCCTTTCTTATACAAGTCATCATCAATTCAAAAACGATCCATCGTACAGTTATTGATGAGGGCGCATCAACTTGCATCATGTCTATTGCTTGTTGGAAAGCGATTTGGTCTCCGACTCTGAGCCAGTCTCCTACGACACTAGAAGCCTTCAATGGGAGAGAATCTCGTCCCTATGGTATTCTTCAACGATTGCCGATCACTTTAGAAGGGAAAACCATTGAAGTAGAAGTTGAGGTCGTTGACGCAAATCTTACTTAGAACCTCCTTCTAGGCCAGAGTTGGACGTATGCCATGCATGCCGTGGCTTTATCCCTCTTCTGTGTCATCCGTTTCCCTCACCAAGGGAAAATTGTCACGGTAGACCAACTCTCCTTCTTCGCTTCTTCTTCTGAAGGAAATGTGCCTTTCGTAGAGCATACCTCCATCCCTTACGAGAGTGTGGGAGCCGGGCTCTTCAAAGACCCTACCCTCATGGGTGTCTTTTCACTCCCACCTCTGAACCTCGCTTCACTTGGTTTAGTTTCTACTCGTTCTCATCCCTCATTGCACACTATTGCGACCCTCGGTCCCTCTGCACAAGGGGGCATTGATCCTCTAGCTTGTAAACCTCGCTCGGCCGGGGGGCATGGGCAGATCATCAACACTGTTGATCATTTTATAAAACAGGCCGAGACGACGCCTACATTATCTAGGCCGGTTACACAACAGTGCGATAAGGCAAGTCCCGAAATGGGCTTGACTTAAACCAAATATTATGCATGAGTCCAGGCACTCTCTTTTTGTACATACGTGTGCTTTCAGCAGTGTGTTGTGTGTGCATGTTTTAGTTTTTATTTTGGTATGTCGGCGTGATTGCCGCTTATTGTGTTTTTGCTTCTCGAATAGATGTTTGGATCGCCTTACATTGGTTTCGCTGATGGTGCTTCCCGCAGTACACAGGATTTTGATTTCATTACTTATCAACATATTCCAAGATGACTTAATACGTTAACCGATGCATTAGCTAATTATGTGTTGGACAGGAAATTGCATAACATGTGATTCAACATAATACAAGAAGCATAAAGTACAATAAGACCATAAAACATATGTGTATATATATATATATATTATATATCTGTGTGTGTGTGTGTGTGTCCAGAATGTTTGCACCCCGTGCATCATTAAAAAATAATACATGTTTGTCTGAATACATCCGGAGACAACATGTCTCTCAAAAAATGTGCATGAAAAAGAAAAGCCTAGATATCTAGTCTCAGTGGTGCTCATGGTAGCATGTCACCGCCCGCACTAGACGCCTCAAGAGACGATGGATGCGAGTTGGCACCGCTACTATGTGCCTCTGGTAAGCTAGCAGGACATCCACTAACCGAGCATAATCTGGGATCCCTCGAGTAATAACCTCGAGGTTCTGGATAAGCTCCCCTCTGTCGCTGCCCTCCTCCTGAGGATCTGCTCCTACTATTGCTGCTACTGGATGTCTTCTAGCAATAGAGGACAAGCCAGCTGGACGCTCTGGGCCGACATCTGCATGTGCATATAAATGTCATTAGGACAAGAATGTGCAAACAAAAAAAATCATAAAAATATAAAATAAAAAAATGAGGATGTACCAATCTCTTCATCCCAATCCTCTCCATCCAGAAGGGGAAGGTCAAGGTCTCTAGTGAAGTCTGTCCCCGCATACGGCTAGTCTTCCACCATGATCAGTGGGCGACGAAGCCACCTGAAGAACTCCGGTCTGAAGGCCATCTGTTGGTCGCCACCACCCCTCGGCATCAGTGCCACCCATCGAGCCATCCTCGGCTCTCAAGGTGCTGGATCTGCCATAAAAGCCCCTTAGCCCTGGAAGCTTGGCACACGTTCCAGGAAGAATGTCACCAAGATGGAACCATACCCAAACTATTGCAGCTTGCCCTGCTTGGACTTTGTCAGCTGCCTCTTCATATTGGTTGTCATAGTTGACGCCCAATTGAAGATCGTCGGGCTAAGGCACTCTATCGCTAATAGTAGGTGGTTCTTCATAGCTTTGTGGGGTGCTTATGCCCCCGCAGCTCATGTAAGAGTGAAAAGTAAGGCTCTCAGTGTCAGATCCTGAACGGTGGATATTTCCACCTTCGAACTGCCATGCCCATATCTTGCCTCCAGACAAATACGAGCCTTTACCTCATCGATCTTCTCCCTAGATGGCCTGCTCCCAGTCAACGGAGGCACCGGCCCTCATCGCGACAATCCTGTCAAGAAGTAGACATCCGATACATCCAACTCCAGTACCTGATCTTGTATCTGGAACACCTGTTCCTCTACGTCCCATAAGTCAATCAGCTATTGTAGGAGCTATGGCTGAGCTCGCAAATAGGATAGCATGAAGAATTTCTTGAGCCCACACGCTCTTAGAGCTTCCATGCAATCCTCATCAGCTAGGGCTAATATGTCCACTTGGTCATGTTCCTGTTCCTTCCATATCATCACCATTTTTACGGATTGCCCTGCAAATACAAGTCAAAATGATGCATTAGACCCTCACACAACTTGAAATTCCAGCAAAATGTGTTTTAAATTTGTTAAAATTGGCCTAAAAATGTGTGTGGCCATTGGCGCGACTGTTTCTAAAACAGTCGCACCCATGGGTGCACGCCCTATGGGAAATTTGCCCCATTGGCGCGGGTCCGTGCCCGAAACCCACGCCAATGGGTGTAAACCCTAAATTTAAGATTCCGCCCATAGGAAATGAAAATCCTGTTAAAAACAAAATCCAAATGGATGGAAATGAAGCTAAGGACAAGACTGCTTACCTAACACTGACGGCGCTCGAAATGGTCCACTGGATTGGCTGCAATCGTCAACTGAAGGTTGCACTCCAAAAAGCCCTAATGTCGCTCTCCAAAGGTAAAAAGTGAAAAGTAATTTTTATTTTACTATTTTCACCTTTTTATACTTTTTTGACCATAATTAAGCTTTAAAAAGTCATTTTATGAATAGTTTTATGAATATTTGCGTCGAAAATGGGTTTTACGCCGATTTTTGTGCAGCGATAGGTGTTCATGCAGATTTCATGGTGAAACGAGTTGTATTTTATACTTTTTCGGACTCGGTAAATACACGAAAAAGTCACTTTGGAGTCATCTTTTGCTCTTTTCTGACTCTCTAAAACGTGAAAAGAATGCCGAGTTGGTCCTCTTGACTCGTTAAACGGACATGAGAGGTGGTCGTCTTTAAACCCTTTTTCGACAGTTTAAAAACGAAAAGATTGTCAGACCCTTGTCGTTTCCGGTCCGTTAACGGTCATGAAGCAACGTGGTTTTGATCGCTTTTTTACTTTTTCAGATCATAGTCACTACTTATGAAAATTACTCCTCGGTCGTAATGATCAGGCAGTTCTTTCAAGCATGGTTTTATACGTTTTCGGCTTGAGAGACACAACTTTATGAAAAATGACACCCCTGGAGTTTCCTTTTTGCTGTCTTTTCAAACTCTCTAAATATGAAAAGACACCGAGTCCTTCCTTTGTTAGACTCGTTAAAAATTTATGACATGGGACTCCGTCGTGATGACGCCTCTCAAGCATATGTTATCCCCATCAAGCTTGCCATCCAAAAATAACCAGGGTAATCGCCAGAAATGGTGGGGGAATAAAGGAACCGTAATCATCGTCGTGTCGACAGTATGTCGCTCTTGAACATGGCACTTGTTTGCATTCGTGTCTGGGTGGGGACATCTCATCTTGTTTCACACTTGCCTCCATGGGTTTGGGTTATCCTGTATGACCTTTCATCTACTCATCGCCTTGTCACCATGACCCTTGATCATTTGATATCAGATATTGCCAAGTCCACTGTCATGTCGCCGATATGTTCAAGAGAAGTTGACCTCTGCAGAATATTCAACCTCCCTCTGATGCTTCACACAAAACATTTTATCCTTCTCTGTCTCGTATCGATGATGTGGGAAACATTATGGCCCACCTTCGGTCAAGGTCACTTCCTGTCGACTTCAGCTCACTATCTAGGAGGTTGACTTAGAGACTCCCTTTAGGTACCTTGGATCCTGCATGCCTCAATGGCAGGTTCTTCGTGTTCGATGCGAGGTTTTCATCATTGGCCTCCGATCGGATGATTCTACGGGTGTTCGACACTGGCTCACTGATTCGCATGTCGTGGATTGTACCTATAGTACCTTGAGGACCATTGTCATTATTGGTGGTAACTCTCACGTCTGTTACCAGTTTTCATCATTGGCTAGTAATCAGACCATGTTCTTGCATGTTTGAATTCGACTCCTATATTCACATGCTTGAACTTGTACTTTGTTCGGGTCGAGTTGGAGTGCAAGACCCTGGATTTTGTATGTTGGGATCCAGGCTGCATTTTGTGGGTTATTATAATCACTACATGACTCATCCACTTGATGGCTACGACCATGCCTGAGTCCATTCGTTGATCCTGATTGGATGGCTACGTCAATACCTGGGATCCAAATTTTTATGTACTCTATTATGGATGGCTGCGCCCATACCATGTACATCATGTCTTTGAGATATCAGTTGTACTTCGTGCAGGTTCTCCGGCGGCTGTGTTTTCAGTCGATCATGTTCTTATAAAGCACTTCACTCATCTCGCTTGGGCTTCATGCTTTAGGGGGCATCTGTTACACAGTATTTTGTCACCGTCCCTATTACCCCTTCTCCCGTACATTGGAGGACCTATTCCAGGACCTGTGAGAAGTGACATGACTTGAAAACACCTGCTTTGTATCCCTTAAAGTATGTACTCTATATGCCCTGAAGACACCTTCTGCAAAATACCCAAAAATGTAGCCCTTTCTCCATTGGTGTTGTTCCACAGTGTATTGCTCATGCCAATGAGATAAATCCTCCAAAGAGGGCACGCCAGCTGGTGCTCTGTCTCAAAGTCGTACTAGCGCCAACCCAGTTGGGTAAAGTTTTTAACCATCAAACTTCCGAAGGTTCCTTCCACCGTATCCATAAACTAATTCCAGTTTGAATTGGTTTAGTTGGGCTTCGTATCTCCCAAGGAGCGAAGTAGTTCTCCACCTCTCATGGAAGCTTCCTAATGATAAGGACAATCCCAAGAATCAAGTGGATGGTCTTATCTACTCCTCCTATCCCTATATAAGCTTGTTCCTTCCCCTTTGACAAGCTATTTGGTAATTCTTGGTTAGTAATTCTACTTTTCAAAACTCCCAAAGTCTGAGGATTGCTAAGCTCATCTTGCAAGAGGTCTTCTGTATCCCTATGAGGCTAAATCTTTAAGGAGGAGATCCATGTCCAAGTAATCAAGGAGAGAGAGGCTTGTTCCCATCCCCTACAAGCTTTGCAAGGCATGTGTTGTTGATTCACCTAGCCCAAGGAGGATTTGACGTCAGAACTTGGTTGTATTCTCTTTTGTTTTATCAATAATAATAGACGACTATCATTATGGTTCCACTCATGTGTTTTTATTGTGATGTTTGAGTTGTATCCTTTCTGACTGATACCTAGTTGCATTTCCCGGATTTTATGCTTGTATTTTTCTTGTTCTTTGCATGTGCAGGTGTCTATTCACGGAGATCGTGAGGATTGTGACCAGCTGAAGTGAAAGAATGGAAGTGACGACCCTTCTACGAATATAAGTGGTTGATTTGAGGTAGGCTCTCATCATTGGTATTTATTTTGCAATTAGGAACCTGCGTGTTAGCGTTGTTTGATTGTTGCTAGACCTCAGTTAGGCTAGTGGGATCGCCTTTGTCTGTAGAGGGGATTTACCTACACAACAAGGGGCATGAACTTGTTGCATGATTCAACTCATAGATTGCACATTCCTCTACAAAGTTTAGTGGGCATTCCCTCTATGGATGCTTCTTCCTGCACTTTGGGCAAAATATAGCCATAGTTATTTCCAATTCCAGCTGTTTCTATTTTACTTGTAGCATGTCTATTTGTGTAGATAGTGTACTCAGGATGCCAGTCCTTAAGTTATCCAATAGATTTCCAATTTCCACTTTTGTGACACCTCTACCAGATACTTACATTAACTAAATCGCTTGCTTAGTACTTGCAACTCCCCTTGAGAGCTAGATGCATAGATCATAGATCGTATCGAAGTTCTCTTTTGATATATATCTCTTTCCAACTATGTTTAACAATTCCAAAGAGTCCTCTTGAAAGGCTCAGAGAAGGATAGTTTCTAAAATATCCTTATCTAGGTCACAGTGACCTGATCTCTACAATGTGTATTTAAAACGTTCCACACAGTCTTCCATATTTTCATCCTCTTTTTTTATAATTTTGAAAATTTCTTCCTTAATATCCTATGATTTACAGTAGTCCTGATACTTCTCCAGGAAAGAAGTTTTCATTTCCTCCCATATGGAATTAGTCTTCCCTCCAAGACCCATAAACCATCGCAGGGCTGTCCCTTTTAGTGTAGTACGAAAGAGTTTCAATTTCTGAGCATCTGTTATATAATCATACCCCCGACACACAATGTCAAATTCAAACAAGAACGTGTTGGGATCTTCTGAAGTAAGCCCATGAAAACTAGGTAAAGTTGTTAAAGGAATGGGTTTTGTTGGTGCACCAGTCCCAAGATCCCCAATTGGGAAGTCAATAGTAGAGGTTTTAGGCACCATGAATATCCTGCAATACTCATTGGGGATTTTAGTAGGTTTTGTAGGAAATTATGGAAGGACTCTTATCATAGGGGTTTGGGTTGCTTTAGCAACACTCCTTCTATCCCTTGGTGATATAAGTGCACCTACAACTTCTTCCTCTTAGTCACAGTGGTTTGACCCTTCAGACTCCTTCTCTACAACTTCTTCTTCCCTACTGGAATGGGCTAGTCCCTCGGATGTTCTGCTTGCAACTTCTTCTCATTTTGTTACCAGCAATGATACCCCTTCATAAGGTATATTGTTTCTTTTCACTTCAGCTGCTAGAAGGTTCTACTATATTGAATCAATAAGGGGTGCTGTGGACAACATTGGCTGATCTACATATTTTCCTTCAGATCTCGTCCACATACCTAGCCTCATAGTAGCATGAGAAGATTCCCTTGATTTAGCTTTTGTGATGATTTGCTGGATATAAGTATTACTTCCCAAATCTTGTCCTCCCTTCTTTCTGGCTCTTCCTCTGCCCCTTTTATTTGAATCTCTGTTCATGCAAATTGGTGGAGTGAAAATGTCGAAATTTAGTCACAATGATCAAGACCTGGAGCAGGGTATCAAAATACCATTCCCTCCCCTAGACAAGAGATCAAAAATATTTTTTTAATAATAGAAAGGAAAACAACTAAAGGAAAAGGAAGCTAGAGTTCAGGGCCTAGAGAAGGGTGTCAAAAGACCCTTCATTCCCCAGGACAAGAAACCAAACAAGAAAAGAATAACCATATAAGAAAATCTAAAGCACGGGACCTAGAGGAGGGCTTCAAAGGATCATTCCCTCCCTAGGATGAGAGATTGGGTTCTGATAATTCAAGAAATTCCAAAATAGCTAATTAAACAAACCTTGCAGCCCAAAAACAATAAAAGCAACAAAAATGAAAATATGATGCTCAGGACTTAGAGTAGGGTAGCACTTCCCTCCCTAAGATGAGAGATTGACCCTCTGGTCGATACAGATTGTGTCTTGAACCTTGTTAGCCTTCCTTGGCAATGATGCCAAAATGTTGGTGTCCAAGTGTGAACAAATTTGTTGGCTTGTTGGGGCTTGACCCAGGCGTTAGAGTTGGTCTTGTCAGTCCTCCGTCAGAGATCAAAACTCTTTCTGCATTTCATTTTTAGGAGTCTCACTCTATTCACTCAGCTGCATTCCACTAGGGGCATGCAATATTTTGACGAAAAGGTCTGGTCAGTCATTTCCCCTCATGTTTGGCACCTGCTGGCTTAGGTCTTTTCATCAGTGTTCACTAGAGTCCATGACAGTCAATGTTCGATCTTTTAATGGGCGAGATTCATTTTCAGTCATTAGGTCTAGGGATCATATAAATTGGTCTTCAAACATGTGCAATAAAGCCATGCATGTGAGAGGGAGGCCCTTACAAAGTTATGATTTAAAGAATTTTATCGTCATGTTGACAAATTACGACTGTTCTTCAAAACTCTGTTTTGAAGAAAAGTCAAGCAATGTGTCATTGGTGATAATTTTCAAAAAAGTTTCCAGTTGATCTCTTTAGGCGCCATCATGGTTTCCTTGGCCAAATTCCATGTCAACAACCCCTGCAAAAGAAGGTGCCAAAAATTTCATCACTTTAGCTCAAAATTCAAAGGGAAAAGTGAAATACAGAGTTGAATTAAATCAGGAAAAAGAGCCAAAATAAAACATTATCAAAGTGGGTTTTGAAGAAACAAAAATTAAAGCCATGACTCCGAAGTCTTTATATAAGATTCCCATAAGAAACAAAGTCATTTTTCACACCAAGGATAGAGAGAAACATTGCAAAGTGATTGTGAGAAGCAAGCACGCATTTTAGGTGAGTTTTGAGGAGTTGTCACAGGCACGGCGTACAGACAGAGGAGCGCAACTCACATAGAGAGCGTGGCGCACTAGGCACGACCCCACAGTGGTGAAACTACATGGGTGAGGCACACACACAGAGTGCAGCGCATTGGGTTTGATGCATGGCGCACACCCACAAAGGCCCGGTTTGGCTCCAAATTTGCAATAGATCGCCTTGAATCCCTTCCAATTGATAGGTAGGGTCGACATCTCGGTTGATCATATATTTTTGTGAATGTGATGGTGGTTTATGGCATTTATAATTCCAATAAAAACTCCTAAACCCTAGCACTTGAAATCATCAAAACCATTGTTGCTAGGGTTGCATATTTCTTGTGTTAATGCCAAGGTTCCTCGTCCCTTTCACCTTTCCCTTCTTCCCATCGTTCCCTTCCCCCCATTCCATTTTTCCCATATTTCCCTACCCTAAAATATTGCTAAACCCCTATTCGCTATCCCCTCCTCTTATTTGTCAATGTAAAACCCCAAAATCCTACCCTATAAAATCCCCAAACCCCTACATGTCCCTAAACAAAATTTCTCCCCATAACCGCTAATCCCAATATATTATTCCCCTTCCTAACAGTCCCTTTTGCATTGTTCCCCTTGGTGGCAGAGATCATAACAACACATAGTTTCATACCATCATTAAAGGGCAACCCAAGCACAATCCATATACAGCAGTCATGCATCTGAGCATTCATTGGAGTATGAAATGGAAACCGAAAGTGATTCATCCTCGGAAGAACAGGCTCCCCGGAGACATCATAAAAGTGACAAACATGTTAGGGATGAACCAACCACCCTTACAGAATTGCAGGTCTGCCTCTTGCTATGTCATGTTTCCAGCATCTGTCATGTTTTGAGTTTTGTCAGAAGGTGGCTGGTGTTCAAGTTCATCATGATTTGGCCCATCTTTTTGTGCTTCACTTGCATGGAGATCATGCTATCTTAGCCAGGGTCACCTTAACACTGAAACCTGAAAGTATCTCATTATCAACCCGCATACCGAATGTTGGAGAACGATGGCACAAGAGACAAAGGGTTGATCGAAAACATTATGAGCCTTACATTAAGGCTAGTTTCCTGAGGCAGCTCAAAAGAGTGGAGAGTGCCAAACTTAGGAGGACCATCCAGGAGCAGCAAACGGAGATCCAAGCCTTATCTCTCAATTTGGAGAGGGCTAAGTGGATTATCAGGTATTTGGAGTAGAGGAACAAACAGCTCGAAAACTAGAATGAGATCATGGAGCTACAAAACATCCGTGAGAATCGCCAAGCTGCCAAACATAGGAGGATTGAGCTCACTCCATTAGAGCAAGAGATTAACAATGACTGAGATTCTTCTCTCGAGTGGATCAACATCCACCTTGAGAGACTGCTAGAGAAGGCCGACAAGGACAAAACCATATTGAGGTGGATGGCTTATCACTACAGGGAACGAAACATGAGTTCAAAGGCTCGGATAAGGAGTTGGAAAGCGAAATTGAGGAGAGAAACACAAAGACAAAAGAGGCAAAAAGAGAAAGATCGGCTTTGAATCTTGGCTAAAGCCTCAGTGACCCAACATAGCACTTCATAGGGAACCTCCAGCCCAAATTTCAAAACAATTGGGGCAATTTTGGTCATTTGACAAATTTTTGGGCACAAAACAAGGTTTTTCTCCCTGTGGTGTGGAGCTTATCATTGGGAGCTCCAAATCAAGAATGGTTTGCATTTTTGGATTTAGCATGAGAAACTATGACTGTTGGTGCGTGGACAAGAAATTTGGGCAAGTTTTGACTCCCTAGGAGGTCAAAAACACTCAAACAATGACCTCTCTGCCCCTATTTTGACACACAGGAAGCAGTCTTGGGAGATTGAAGTTTTGGAGGGGTAAATGAGAACCAAATTCAGGAATTCCACTTGGGTTGGAAAATATATAGGTAGGGATTTCTAGCAAACACACTTGGGCATAATTTGGACTTCAGAAGGTACCTCAAAGTTTCCTCCAAAGTGGCATGGCACACAGAGACCCAAAGGCCAAAAACACTTCCGCTCCGCGACATTTCGATTTGCGACTTTCTCCAAGTAGTCCCACTCATTTACAATACATTTTTTCTGGCACCTAAGGAAAATTTTAAAAAGTATCTTCACTAAAAGTTGGCTTCTATCCAAGTGGCAAAGGAAGGCGAGCAGTCACCCAAGCAATTTTTTATTTTTGTAACGCTGCACCTGGCACTAATGGTTGGCTTTCCATTTCCAGTTTGTAATGATTTGAAAAACTCCCCAACTGTGGGTCGTTCCATTTCCCAATGGAAAATTCTATTTATTGTATGTAAAACCATTTGCAAAGGGTTGGTTTTAACTTCTGGGAGACTGTGGGAGAGAAACTTAGTTCTTCATTGTATATTTTGAAAGAGAATTAATGAAAGGCAACGGCTCTAGTTCATGAGATTCATGTGGTGTGAGTGTAGAAAATGTGTTCTCTTTATGTTTCGTATGTATTTCATTATGTTTCACAGTTAATTCATATTCATTTCCAGTGAAATTTTCTAAGTAAGATAAGGTAGAATTCATGTTTATTGCTCTACCTGTGGGAAAGTTTCACGTTATGTGTTCTTATTCTGTTGAAAAGGATCCATGTGTTTATGCCCTTTTCACCCTCCTAAACAATCTTTCCATTCCGCATTATTTCAAATTTAATTACTAGAATTTTTGCCTATCTTGGCTCACGAAGTAATCTCTACCTTTGTATTAAATTCTCTGCTCATACTGTTCGTTGGTCCCATATATCCCAGAAACTCAGTCATTTATAGAAAATTGCTTCTTGTTTCCACATTTATTTACCTAGCCTAAAATGAATATTCACTGTAAGTCACCTCAGACCATATCATTTATTTATTCACTGAGAATGACATGGAGAGAGCCCTCTCTTGTTCTGGTAGGGCTAGCTACCAGACTGAGCATGGTTTGTGGTTACCCTGAATTTTGCTTTCCTTCAACCTAAAGCAGATTTAGGTGCTAACATAGTGGCGACTCCACTGGGGAAGATATTGTACCCCTTACTTCTTGATAATTATAAGCTTCTGGATGATAAGTTTAGAATTTGATAGGCTGAGTGAGTTGGTCGTGTCCTTTTGATTTTCCTTAATAGCACGCTGGCTTCTAGAAGATATACCAGAGCTAATCCAAATCCAGATCCTCTGCACATCTACGAAAATCCCAATTTGATTCCAAGACTTCATTGTCAAGAGAGCTCTATATCTCCTGTGTTCAAATCCCATTCATGTCCTGACATTTTTGAATATCTTGAAGTGATAGATTTTGATGAGCAGTTTGAAATATCATTGTTCGAGACCAAATCTGAAAGGGCGGTTGACTCTACTATTCCCAATCCACAGTTTCTTGTAGACTTGGAAATTGAAAGAGATAACCGATCAATTGATAATTACATTGTCACACAACTTCAAACTCTAATTGCTAGCCCCCTACAAACTGCGCACACTCCTCCAACACCTCCAAGGCCAAACCCACCAAGAGTGATGGCTGCTTGTTTTGCACCTCTTATTCTGCCTCAAGTTTTAGATGATATGCCCATAGATTATCAAAGCAAAATCTCATTTTTTAATGACACTCCTAACAACATTACCACTCAGCAACATGTGGATAGAATGGTAGATTTCTGTGAGCTTCACGAGATCGATGCGGAGAATGTGGCAATGAGACTATTTATACAGACATTTGCAGGTGAAGTGAGGAAATGGTTCAGAGGTTTTCCAGCTGCATGTATCGCTACCTTTGCCGACCTACAAAGACAATTTTTAGGCCACTGGGAAGTGAAAAAGAATCCTCTCCAAATTCTGGTTGAATATGAGCAAATCAAACGAAACACTGGTGAGTCAGTCCAAGACTACTGCATTAGATTCAATTCTGTTTATAATGAAATTCCCGATCATCTAAGGCCACCTGTGGGGCTAGCCATGGTGAAGTTTCCAGACGGTTTTGATGATGACATGGCTTATCAATTAAGAGAGAGAGAACCGACCACAATGGAAGACATGCAGAAGATCGCGGTCAGCGTTTAAGCAAATCTGTTGACCAAGAGGGCTAGAGCAAAGGCAGAAAAGAAGGTAACTGTAAAAGAAGAATCTTCGTCGGTAGATCAATTACTCCGGAAGGTAGAGCAGATGCTTGAAAGGGTGAAACTTGACAGACCTGAGCCACAAGTTAGGAATCCTAACTTTCATGGCCAGCAACAACCACAATATAGAATAAGGTAGAGAGATCAGCGAGCCCAAGAGCAGACAGCACAACAACTAGTACAGCCACCTTTGCAGCAAAATTTTGTGCATGGACCGGAGTGAGATGAGGACGGGAATATAATAGGTAAAGAAAACAACTTCTTTACTCCTAATGATTTGCCTATTTATATTACTGAGGATGAGGAGTATGCAGAAAGTTTGGCTGTACACAAAGATGTAGATTTCATTCTAGCCAATGACACCGTTTTCGAGGAAGAATCAGATGATTACCAAAGAGGCTATATGAATGCTCTGTCTACCCAACAATAGCGGTATTCACTTAGAAACAGAGACGTGCCGGTTAAACCAATTCAGAAGAGGAAGGATGTTGAGGCATCAAAGAATGATTCATCAGTTACACAAAGGAAAGGAAAGGAGGTGGTTGATCCAGATAGCAGCAAATCACCATCATCAGAAAAATCAAATAAGCCAATTGCATCAAAAGAAAAGGAAATGAAAGAAATCCCAGTCAAAGAGGTAGAAAATATCCTTGCTTTTAATTTAGAGAATGAAATTTTTAAGTTGAAGGTATCCATTCCCTTAACTGAAATAATGAGGAACAGCAGTTATAGAAGTCAAGTGTCTAAAATTTTGAATTTTGACCCAATGTCTGACATGGTGAATGTCGAAGATGATCAACCCGAAATGATTTTTGGGCTAGAATCAAATGGTGATTCTCCCGATAGTGGTGTGCCACCTTTTTATATCAGTTTAATATTGCATGATTTTGTGTTACATAATGCTATGTTCGATTCAAAAGCTTCTCACAATATCATGCCCAAGGCTATCATGGATAAGCTGGGTCTGGACATCACCCGGCAATAACATGATCTCAATTCGTTTGATTCTAGCAGAGTACGATGTATCGGGCTCATCAAAAACTTAGTTGTGAGTCTGGATCAACTCCCAATGAAGAATGTTTTGATGGATATTGTTGTAGCAGATATTCCTCCCAGGTTTGGCATGCTTCTTTCGAGGTCTTGGTTAGCAAAATTTAAAGGGACACTGCAACTAGATTTCTCCTATGCAACGATTCTAGTGTTTGGCCAAATGAGGAAATTGTATCGGGAAAAAAAAATGAAATACATGATTACAAGCAAGGAGAAACCAATAAATCATCCAATTAATTATGTACATACAAATTTAGAGTCTTTTGTTTTGTATTATGATAGTTTCAATGATATCGATAGTTAGTTAGTAGAAGCAGATGATATTCCAGAAATAACAGCAAATTTAGAGGAGTTTTAAAGAGAGAAGGACAAGAACAACAGAACATCATTGAGCGCTCAACTGAAAGTAATGGACAACAAGCAGACAAAGCACAGCAAATAGATTTTCAACACTTGCAAGAGGAGGAAGAAGGTTTGTGGACCGCAGATTTCGATGGAGCAGTGGGAAATGATGGCACTGGAATTGGGATTTGGGTACGCAGTCCTTTCTCCGCCCCGAACAAAGTGCCTAGTAACGTGCGGGTATGCTCTTACAAGTTGGCTTTTGATTGTTCAAACAATGAAGCTGAGTATGCAGCTCTGATTGTTGGCCTAAAAATTCTAAGAAAGCTTAATGCTAAGAGGATTGCAGTATATTGCAACTCTGAATTGGTGATTAAGTAGGTCAGAGGCAAATATCAAGAAAAGCATCCTCAGATGCGGGCTTACCATAATGCAGTCCTAGACATCCTAAAATTATTTTCAGAATATACGTTCACATGTGTGCCTCGTATACAAAATAGCATTGTTGATGCTCTTCCCAAGGCAGCAAGTAGCTTGAAGATCCCAATGAACTCCAGCAATAAATTTGAAATCCATGTCAAGCACCATCCGACTGTCCCGGACAATCAGAGATATTGGCAAGTTTTCCCAGATGATGAGGATATTGATGATTTTCTGCAAAACAAAGGTAAGTTCAAAGAAACCTAAATTGATGTAGAAAATGACGATGATAAAGATGATGTGCAGATCAATCAAATGGACTGTTACAGTTAAAGAATAACATTATTCCTAAAGGCTTGATACCTTTAGAACAAATCTTTGATCAAGATGACGTAGCCTGCAAACCAACATTGCAACCAATAGAGAAGGGTGTGGAAGAGGTCAATGTTGGAACAACTACTAATCCTAAAATGGTAAAACTATCTAAAGCATTGCCACAAAAGATCAAAGCCAAATATATCAGTTTGTTGTCTTCATTTTCTGATGTGTTTGCTTGGGACTATTATGACTTAAAGATATATGATACCAATATAATTCAGCACACTATACCCATTAAGCCCAAGCAGAAACCTTTCAGACAGAAGTTGAGAAGGCTAAATCCAAAGCTGTTGCCATCAATTGAAAAGGAGATAAACAAGTTGTACAAATTAGGAATCATTGTTCCCATTAGATTTTTGGATTGGATCTCTAATTTGGTGCCCGTACGAAAGAAGACAGGTGATATTCGCTTGTGCATTGATTTTAGAAATCTCAATAAAGTTTCATTGAAAGATAACTATCCACTACCCAAAATGGACCATATACTTCAGTGAGTAATGGGATCATCTCATATGTCACTACTTGATGGTTATTCTGGATATAACCAAGTTTCTGTTCATGAAGATGACCGAGACAAGACAGCATTCACCACTTCGTGGGAACTTTTCATTATGCTAAAATGCCTTTCGATTTGAAGAATGTGGGTGCCACATTTCAGCGTGCAATGGACTTGGCTTTCGAAAATGAGAAGGATGTCTTTTTGATGGTGTACCTAGATGACCCAATGGTGTTTTCCAAATCTGATGAAGAGCACATGTACCATCTAAAAATTGTCTTTCGAAAGTGCAGAAAATATGGCCTATCACTGAATCCGAAAAAGAGCTTGTTCGCCATGGAGGAAGGAAAACTACTCGGGCACATTATCTCAAAAGATGGCATTCGTATTGACCCAGCACATGTACAAGTGATTCAGCAAATCGATCTTCCCCAGAATAAGAAAGAGATTCAATCTTTCAATGGTAAAAATGAATTTTCTATGCCGCTTTGTACCTAATCTTGCTGAACACCTAAGAGAGATTAGAAACATACTTAAGAAGGACAGTCAAGTGAAATGGATGAAGGAGGCTGTAAAATCTTTCAATTTAGTCAAATTGGCTCTTTCTTCATCTCCATTTCTAGTCAACCTGGACTACACTCATGATTTTATATTGTTTTCATTCGCTTCAGAGCATACTATGGCAGCGGTGTTATTATAGAAAAGAGATGATCATGAAAGAACCATTGATTTCTTCATTAGAGCTATAAGAGACACAGCTTTAAAATATAACATCATTGAGAAGCAAGCCCTTGCACTTGTGAAAGCATTGAAAGCTTTTCGAGTATACATTCTGCATTCTCGAATTTTGGCTTATGTTCCTGACACTGCTGTTGAAGATGTTTTAGTGCAGATAGATCTAGAAGGAAGACGAGGCAAGTGGATTGCAACTTTGTTGGAATATGATGTTGAAATAAAACCCACAAAGCTTGTTAAAGGACAGGGAGTGGCAAAGTTAATGGCCAAATCAAACTTGCACGCCTTGGAAATAAATTTGATCACTGTTATGTCTGATGAGAATGAGGAAGGTTCATCAATTCAGGTATCTGAAATGTTTGCTCTTTCTCTGTGGTATTCAGATATCATATATGTGCTTAAAAATTTGTCACCACCACCCGTCATGACTAGAAGCAAAGCAAGAACACTCAAATTGAAGGCTTCCAAGTTTTGCATTCTAAATTCTACACTGTATTGGAAAAATCCCGGTGGCTTTCTGTTAAATTGTTTGGTGGAAAAAGAAGCAAAGAAGGTCATGGAGGATTTCCACGAGGGAGACTGTGGTGGTCACTGTTTTTGGAAATCAACAAAAAATAAAGTCCTGAGAGTGGGATATTATTGGTTGACATTGTTTGCTGATGTATATAAGATGGTCAAGAGCTGTCATAAGTGTCAGATTTTTGAAGGGAGGCAGAAGTTACAGCCTTTACCACTTAAGCCCATTGAAGTGAGTGCTCCTTTTCAGCAATGGGGGTTGGATTTCATTGGTGAAATTCATCCTGCTTCTTTAGGTCAGCATAGATGGTCCTCACAACGACATATTATTTCACAAAATGGACTGAAGCAATTCCCACCAGACAAGCTACAGATGCGGTAATTGTTTCATTCCTTGAAAATAATATCTTGTCTCACTTTGGTTGCCTGAATAAGTTAATCACTAATAATGCAGCAGCTTTCAAATAAAAAAGGATGGTAGAATTTTGTCAGAAATATCATATCATTTTGGGTCACTCAACTACCTATCATCCCCAAGGCAATGGATTGGCGGATTCTTCGAATAAATCATTGGTCAACATCATCAAGAAGCTGCTGGAAATAAACAAGAGGAGTTGGCATAAGAGGTTGGTCAATGCACTTTGCACAGATTGGGTCAGTCAGAAGAAATCCATTGGTTCGTCCCCGTTTGAGCTTGTTTATGGAGTTGATACAGTGTTTCCTACCTCTCTTGCAGCCCCGATAGTCAAACTTCTTTAGGAGGCCGGAAGTGAAGATGATCCTATGCAGAGAAGGTTGAATCAAATGGTCCACTTGCAGCAGACCAGAGAAGTAGTCTTCTAGAACATGTCCAAGTTGCAGGAGAAGATTAAGAAAATTTGTGACAGAAAAGCAAAGGTGAACAAATTTAAGTTGGATGATGTGGTGTTGAAGTGGGATGCAAGGAATGAGGAAAAACGTAAGCACGGTAAGTTCGAGAATCTCTGGAAAGGTCCCTTCAAGATTGTAGCATATCAGGGTCAGAATGCCTTTCTTCTGAAGGAAATGAACGGGGAAGATTGTCCAGGAGGGCCGATCAATGGTCGGCTGCTCAAGAGATACCATTTCTGAGTTAGTGATCCTGCTTCAACTGTCACTGTAAATACCATTTTATTTCAGTTTGGTTAGAGTTTGTCAAGTTAGTCTTCAATTCATTTCAATATCAAATTTGATTCATTTTTTTTGGTCATTTTAGTTTCATAAATGAGTCAGATTCTTGTGTTGTTTGTTAAATTTAATGACTCCATAGCCCAATGGACGAAGGCACTGTCTAGCTCTTAAAGAGATTTGTTGTTCTTGGCACCTCCAAGGAGCTACCATCCCCCATTGGAGCCAATGTTAGAGTCGGTCCTGTCAGTCCTTTGTCAAAGATCAAAACTCTTTCTACATTTCACTTTTAGGAGTCTCATTCCATTCACTCAACTGCATTTCGCTAGGGGCATGCCATAATCTGACGGAAAGGTCTGGTCAGTCATTTCCCCTCATGTCTGGCACCTGCTGGCTTAGGTCTTTTCATCAATGTTCACTAGAGTCCGTGACAGTCAATTTTTGATCTTTTATTGGACGAGAGTCATTTTCAGTTATTAGGTCTATGGATCAGATAAATTGGTCTTCAAACATGTCCAATAAAGCCATGCAGGCCAGAGGGAGGCCCTTACAAAGTTATGATTTAAAGAATTTCATCGTCATGTTGACAGATTACGACTGTTCTTCAAAACTCTGTTTTGAATAAAAGTCAAACAATGTGTCATTGGTGATAATTTTCAAAAACGTTTCTAGTTGATCTCTTTAGGCGCCATCATGGTTTCCTTGGCCAAATGCCATGTCAAGAACCCCTGCAAAAAAAGGTGCCAAAATTTCATCACTTTAGCTCAAAATTCAAAGGGAAAAGTGAAATACAGAGTTGAATTAAATCAAGAAAAAGAGCCAAAATAAAACATTACCAAAGTTGGTTTTGAAGAAACAAAAATTAAAGCCATGACTCCAAAGTATTTATATAAGATTCCCACAAGAAAAAAAGTCATTTTGCACACCAAGGATAGAGAGAAACATTGCAAAGTGATTGTGAGAAGCAAGCATGCATTTTAGGTGAGTTTGGAGGAGTTGTCATAGGCGCGATGCACAGACAGAGGAGCGTGATGCACATAGAAAGCGCGGCGCACAGGGAATGACCCCATAGTGGTGAAACTAGATGGGCGCGGTGCACACATAGAGCGCGACACACTGGGTTTTCTGCACGGAGCACACCCACAAAGGCCTGGTTTGGCTCCAAATTTGCAACAAATCACCTTGAATCCCTTCCATTTGATAGGTAGGGCCGACATCTCGGTTGATCATATATTTTTGTGAATGTGATGGTGGTTTATGGTCATTTATAATTGCAATAAAAACTCCTAAACCCTAGCACTTGAAATCATCAAAACCATTGTTGCTAAGGTTGAAAATTTGTTGTGTTAATGCCAAGGTTCCTCGTCCCTTTCACCTTTCCCTTCTTCCCATCATTCCCTTCCCCCTTATTCCATTTCTCCCATCTTTCCCTACCCTAAAATATTGCTAAACCCTTATTCCCTATCCCCTCCTCTTATTTTTCAATGTAAAACCCCAAAATCCTACCCTATAAAATCCCCAAACCCCCCTACATGTCCCTAAACAAAATTTCTCCCCATAAGCCCTAATCCTATCATATTATTCCCCTTCCTAATAGTCCCTTTTGCATTGTTCCCCTTGGTGGTACAGATCATAATAACACATAGTTTCATACGATCATCAAAGGGCAGCCCAAGCACAGTCCATATACAGTATTCATGGCATCTTAGCATTCATTGGAGTATGAAATGGAAACCCAAAGTGATTCATCCTCGAAATAACAGGCTCCCTGAAGACATCATAAAAGTGGCAAACATGTTAGGGATGAACCAACCACGCTTACAAAACTGCAGGCTTGCCCTCTTGCTATGTCATGTTTCCAACATCAATCATGTTTTGAGTTTTGTCAAAAGGTGGCTAGTGTTCGAGTTCATCATGAGTTGGCCCATGTTTTTGTGCTTCACTTGCATGGAGATCATGCTATCTTAGCTGGGGTCACCTTCACACTGACACCTAAAACTGTCTCATTAGCAACCGGCATACCGAACATTGGAGAACCATGGCACAAGAAACAGAAGGTTGATCGGTAGCATTATGAGCCTTACATTAAGGCCAGTTTCTTGAGGCAGTTCAAAAGAGTCTTTCCATTCCAATATTTGAAATATGAATATGCTCCACTGATGAAGTTAATCATGAAATATTTCAGCTGTGAGGGAGGTTCTCTCGTTTGTATGCCTATCACATCAGGTTGCTCATGCACTTTACCAGGGTACGGATGATGAACATCCCATATTTCATCTGCAGTAAAATAGAGATGATGAACACCTTCATGCAGCACAAAACCCCTCAGTAGCAACTTAACAGTGTTTATCATTTTGCTCTTATTAAGATTTTGGTGGTTCATCAGCTGGGATTACAGGGCATTACTTTGGATGATTTCATCTCCCGTGACCTCTTCAGCACTTCACATGTACTATCAGACGTTGAACATGAGATAGGTGGTCCTTCTCATTACTATGAGCACTATGAGACTGCTACTATGCCAATATTCATCACCTATCAGAGATGCAATAGACATTTGTTCGCAACAGCAAAGCGAGTGTTATCTCCACCTGGGGTGGAAGGGGCCTCGCTCCCGACATCAGCAACACAGGTACAGGACAAGGGAAAGAGGCCCATGCATGACGAGGGGCCATCAGGTGAACAAGAGGCCGACTTCATCCTCATTCATGATGATGATACAGATGTGGAGAGTTCCAAACTTAGGAGGACCATCCAGGAGCAGCAAACGGAGATCCAAGCTTTGTCTCTCAATTTGGAGAGGGCTAAGTGGATTATCAAGTATTTGAAGTAGAGGAACAAATAGCTCGAAGACCAGCATGAGATCATGGAGCTGCAAAACATCGAAGAGAATCGCCAAGCTGCCCAACATAGGAGGATAGAGCTCACTCCATTAGAGAAAGAGATTAACAATGACCGAGAGTCTTGGCTCGAGCGGATCAACATCCACCTTGATAGACTACTAGAGAAGGCTGACAAGGACAAAACCATATTGAGGCAGATGGTTTATCACTACAGGGCACGGAACATGAGTTCAAAGGCTCGGATAAGGAGTTTGAAGGCGAAATTGAGGAGAGCACCACAAAGACAAAAGAGGCAAAAAGAGAAAGATCGACTTTGAATCTTGGCTGAAGCCTCTGTGGCCCAGCATAGCACTTCATAGGGAACCTCCAGTTCAAATATCAAAAAAATTGGGGCAATTTTTGTCAGTTGGCAAATTTTTGGGCACAAAACATGGTTTTTCTCCCTGTGCGCTGCACCACTGGAACGACGCTTATGATTGGGAGCTCCAAATCTAGAATGGTTTGCATTTTTGGACTTAGCATGAACAATGATGACTGCTGGTGCATGGACAAGAAGTTTGGGCAAGTTTTGAGTCCCCAGGAGGTCAAAAACACTCAAACAATGACCTCTCTGCCCATATTTTGACACATAGGAAGTAGTCTTGGGAGATTGAAGTTTTGGAGGGGCAAATGAGCACCAAATTCATAAATTCCACTTGGTTTGGAAAGTAGATAGGTAGGGATTTCTAAAAATCACACTTGGGCACAATGTAGACTTCAGCAGGTACATCAAAGTTTCCTCCAAATTGGCACGGCGCATATAGATTTGGGTGCGACGCACAGAGACCCAAAGGCCAAAAACACTTCTGCTCCGCGACATTTCGATTCGCGACTTTCTCCAAGTGGGCCCACTCATTTACACTACATTTTTTCTGGCACCTAAGGCAAATTTTAAAAAGTATTTTCACTAAAGGTTGGCTTCTATCCGAGTGGCAAAGGAAGGGGAGCAGTCACCCAAGCAATTTGTCATTTTTGTAACACTACACCTGGCACTAATGGTTGGATTTCCATTTCTAGTTTGTAATGATTTGAAAAAATCCCCAACTGTGGGTCATTCCATTTGCCAATGGAAAGTATATTTATTTTATGTAAAACCATTTGCAAAGGGTTGGTTGTAATTTCTAGGAGACTGTGGGAGAGAAACTCAGTTCTTCATTGTATATTTTGACAGAGAATTAATGAAAGGTAGCGGCTCTGGTTCATGAGATTCATGTGGTGTGAGTGTAACAAATGTGTTCTATTTATGTTTCAAATCTATTTCGTTATGTTTCACAGTTCATTTATATTCATTTCCAGTGAAATTTTCTAAGTAAGATAAGGTAGAATTCATGTTTATTGCTCTGCCTATGGGAAAGTTTCACGTTATGTGTTCTTCTTGTTTTGAAAAGAATCCATATGTTTATGCCCTTTTCACCCTCCTAAACAATCTTTCCATTCCACATTATTTCAAATTTAATTACTAGAATTTCCGCCTGTCTTACTTCACGAAGTAATTTGTGCCTTTGTGTTAAATTCTCCACTCATATTGTTCGTTGGTCCCATATATCCTAGAAACTCAGTCATTTATAGAAAATTACTTCTTGTTTCCATATTTATTTACCTAGCCTAAAATCAATATTCACTGTAAGTTACCTCAGACCATATCGTTTATTTATTCATTGACCATAACATAGAGAGAGCCCTCTCCTGCTCTGGTAGGGCTAGCTACCAGACTGAGCGTGGTTTGTGGTTACCCTGAATTTTGCTTTCCTTCAGCCTAAGGGAGATTTGGGTGCTAACACCAGGCTTGGAGTTAATTAGCCAAACAAATCCCTGTACTACTGACCCTTTCAGCAGCAGTCCACAGAGTGCAAACTGAGGTCTCACTCAAAGTAGTATGGAGGGTGCTAGAACCAGGTTTCCACACCCTTGAGATGTCTGAGGGGGTGATTTGGTCCAACTGTGAGTCCCTTCGTGCACTTCCCTGTTCTTCGCACCCTAATATATTTGCCTTTGCGTAGCCCTAACCAAGGACTGTGGGGCTTTCACACTGCTGGAGCAACGATTTGCACTATTTCACTAAGTCACACTCGAGATCTCACTTATCTTCTTATAACAGTTAGTTATCTTCACGTAAACATATGCCTTATATTATATTTTCATATTCCTCACATTCATATGAGTTCACGCAGAAAATAAATAGTAAACTTGCAATTCATACCCAATAATACATAAAACAGGAAAAGATACTCGGAAATATGGTAAAACTTCTCTTTTATTAATTCTTCCAATGGTTATAGACTCGACTTTCCCTGCACACTCAGCTGCGAACTACTAGGCCTCTACGCACATAGCTGCAGAGCCTTCTCCTACTCTATGACTTAAAGACATGACTTACACTCTGACTCATTACATTACATTACAAAAGCAAGGGTAGACAACCCTATGACTCTATTATGACTTCGCGCTCCATGCCCACAAATTGTAGAGTCTTTATAATGGACTTAGTCAAAAATTGGGCTTTAAAGCCCGAAAACATGCCTTGGGGGGATTCCACACCCAACAAGCCCCCAAAACAAACATCGTGACTCACCCTTGAGTCACTCTATTAGTGTGGAGATCTTTGCGTGGAGACCCTCTCACTCTATTCAAATAGCTGCAAGGTCAGCAACGCACTGAGTGGCTGCCTGTTGAATCTCCTGTAGACGTTGTTCCGAGACCGCGGTGTCAGAACTTCTCCCTTGCATCTGTGCGAGCTTACCTTCAATTTTTATTGTAATGATGAAGGCCTCATTGATCAAAGGTTGAACGCGTGCGTTCAAAACTAATTCTCTGTGTCGCACTGGGTCCTCATGCTCTTCCATCGCTTTGGTCTGTTGCATTTGCATGAGCCTCTAAGTGAGGGCCACCATCTATGCGGTCTGTTTGACATTATTATATTATTGTTGGAGCTCATGTGCCTCTATCTCTAAGTGCAGGATGTTAGGGTCCTCCTCTAGGTTGGTGAGGACCTTGAATGACTCCTCTAACATTCTGGTGCAATCCCTTAATACCCTGCTGATCTCCTCCATCCCCGATGTAATAACACTGGTTCACTGTTCCCTTACTTATGGGGGAGTGGACGGCTACCCCTTCAATCATAGCTCTATTATCTGAAGGTTCAGTGATAGTTGAACCTTGGCCATTTCTTCTCGCACCTCGTGCACCCATGCTACTAATCTATGGATGTGTGCCTCTATTGGTGTATCTGTTGAGATGGCCAACTCAAGGACCATCTAGCAGGATTCTTCTAGTACCTGTACCTTCTTCCAGGTTTACGACACAACCTTGTTGCACTGCATGCACAACTACTCCACGTTGATCTTCTACTCGCTCAATAACTGCAATGCGTAGCTCTCCCTAGCCCATAGTTCTATAGTAATCCCATCCTATAGAACATAGAGTGTCTCACACAGGAGTGCATCCATGTTGATCTTGATGCCTTTTAAGGTACTAACCGTAGGCCTATTGGCCTCATTTGTTGTAACCAGTGCCCCTTCTGGAAACTTTATTGTGTTGGTTGTCCAAGCACATATCATTTTCTTGGCTACAACTATCCCTATTGCGAGGTTGGTTGAAACAGTACCAACATGAGGAGTGTGCATCCACAACTCCTAAATCTACACTTGGAGGCCCCCCAACACAATCTGATGCTCCTCCATGAAGTTTTGGAGGGCCTCGGTGGTGACATCGTGCACCATCTTGCCTATGTCGTGTAGATCCCCCTCACTAAGGGTGATCGGGTTGATATACAGTTTATATGATTTGACCTTCTTGTGCGGTCCCATCTGCTCGCTCGAGCGCTAGTGCTTCATTTATGTTGACATCGTTTATGGGTCCACACTGCCTTATTCTTCCTCTGTTTCCATCTCTTTCTCCTGCTTCGGTGGAGGCGACTTCTAACCCTCCCGTGCCTTCTTTGCTGCTGCTACTGTGGCCTATTTCTATTCTATTGCTCCCTACGCAGCATCTCATGCCTCCTGTGCTTTTGCTACCACTACTTCTTGTCTTCTCTTTTCTGCCAACTGTGCCATGCGTAGTTTGGCCTACTCCTTCCTCTTCTGCACAACATAATTTTCCACCACGACGATGTTTGGGGCACGCCATTCCGATGACCACATCTTCAATACATCAAAAATCACATCATCGGTGGCTATGAAGGGTGGTTTGCTCCACTTCTTCGCAGGGTCCTTGTGCCCCTTGAGGTATATCTGGTGGAAGTCCGCTTTAAATTTTGAAAAAATTTGCAGGTTGTTGTAAATAGTGGGTGATAACCACGGCTTGTGGTTAATCCCCATTCTGATGCTCATCTCCATGAACACCCAGAATATCTTACTATTGTAGATCTGGTTGGCGTCCTTAGTGGCCCATAGCAAACCGTACTTCGTGTCCTCTGGGAGATCCCTTGCAATCATGGGGAACTAGCTATCCTCCAGTAATTACCCTGCCACCAGCACTACAGACAGTAGAAGCCATACATAGTTGAACATTTTTCCTTGTTCTTGTGCCCCGCGACAATTCTCTAGGAGCTCTTTGCACAACAATTTGGACTAGTTAAACTGAACCCCCTCCACGCACTGCTCAACAAGTGCAACCACCAGCATAGGCACCTCATCCATGTGGCACTTCCGCATGAGCTTACTTACTAGTGTCTAGGTCACAAATTTAACTTCTTTGTTGTTGATGCTAGATATGGTGTAGCTCCTTTTCTTCTTCTCCAGCTTGTGTTTCCTTTTGATGACCTCCACGATGGCCAAGTCACTACTCTTCCCCTCTGAAATATCTGTGGGGTCCTCTCCTTTACATTGGAGCCTGGTAATGTGATGGATTAAGTGGTCCTTGATGGGGATGGGCTCCTCCAACCACAAACACCCACCATGCACCAGGAAAAGGAGCTACTTGATGATGAAGATCATTACTAGGGCACAGTGGTAATGCAGTACCCAAAGCAGGTTTAGAAGCCTTGCCTTTTGAACTATGCGTAACCACTTTTGTGGCTCCAATTCTATAACTCCTATCGTGGTGTTCTTCTTGGGCTTCATGAGCTGTGCGGTCTCTAAGCAAGGGAATTTCTCATGGTTAGCGAGATCCCAATATTCAAACTTTAAGTTCAGCACCTGTCCCAGGTGCGTGCCCTCAAAGATGAAGTCATCCAAGAGGAGTGGAGTCTGGAGAGAGCTCTTGCTCTCATCAAGGTCCTTGGGCACTTTTGCCTTCCCCTTTCATGGGGGGATATACGTGGGTATCTTTGTTGGAGGGTGCACAGGCTTGGTTTCTTCCTCCACGCCCTAATCCTCATCTTCTTTAATTATGAGGTCCTTCAGGTCTTCTTCCTCCTCATCGATTTGCATGTTAACTACTTTCCCTTTTTCTTCCATCGTTAATCTGGTGTGCAACGGGTTACGATGGGACACATGTACTAGAATCATCAAATGTGAGGGATTTTCATGATGATTTAGGGATTTCCGCCACAATCCCGATGTCGTCAGGGGCATTTTCGAAGGTCATGGCCTGCATGGCCTCTTCGGTGGTCATCTCTACAATTTCCCTAGTTTCTTCATACGCTGCCATCTTTCTCACCCAAAAATATCTCAATCGCTCAATCAGGAGCTCAATCAACACTTTGCACAGGGCAACCAAGTGCCGGCTCAAAATACGTGGGGCATACGACAACTCAATTAAAAAATGACCAAGTTTTATTTTTCTAGGGTAGCCCTTTGTAATTTATAACATCTTTTGAATTTGAATTTGACTGTTTCCCCCAAATTCGATCCATTAATGCTACCTTGGTGGCATATTTTCCCGAATCTTGCCCATAAAGTGCATCTTAAATGCTTGCCACCCACTCCATTTGGTCTCAAGTCAATCATCACGTCGTGAATAGTGACTACAACAGTCACTTTCTAGCCAACCCACGCGGTAGCATAGCCCTCCTTGCGCAGTCGTGGACCTTGTGACACTTTACTCTTGTGCGCAGCTTCAACATCGCGTAGGTCCTAGGTAGAGTAGTTTATAGTCTCGCGCCTCCTTTCAACTACCTAGAGTGCTAAGACTATACTTCCCACGGTTATTCAGCTGGCTGCGCCACCTATATAGGGTTTGAACTGGTCATCCATCACTTTTCTTGGAAAACATCCGCCTTTTATTCTTACTAGCTACATCACGCATTCTATCATCTGCAGTGCGCCATCATGGGTGATCCATTTAGTAATATTCTCTCCAATCCAAGGCATAAGGTTGATCAACTATCAACGGTAGTCCCCAAATTTGTCAATGTCATCATGCGCACCCTATTTTTTCACCCTGATTTTCTTATCAAGAAAATCCTTCTCGATTCATCCTCAAGTTTTTGACTTGCGCTTCCAGGAGAGCGTTTTTCTCCCTCAATCACACCGTTTCTTTTATAAGTTCTTAGAGCCTAAGATCACCCTGTTGGATTTATTCCTCATGTCCCAAGCATTCTACTTCATTCAACTACACGATCCCTTCTTCCAAGGATTTGTGACTTGTCATATCTACTGATGCTACTATGCATGAACTCGGCATTTTATAGTCTATGGGGATTACATCATTCACTCCATTCTCCAGCCTCATAGGCATTTAGTTTGTCAATTTCTTGCACGTTGTCCTATAAGCCCACAAAACCACTAGTATGCACAGGTCCCAAATAGTTTGTTGCATATCATACTTTTTTTAACGCTTCACATACTTCTTTAAGGGCTTCTACATGGATAACCATATGCCCACTCGTTCATTCCATACTCCATTGTTCTAACTTGAGGGGTCATTTGTGAAATTTCCTCACTCGCACATGCTTACTGACCATGTCTCCTCATGCAAAGTCTGTATGCAACTACGTTGTTAGCGCTTAAATCTACCTTAGGCTGAAATAAGGTAAAACTCAAGGCTACAACAAACCACGCTCAACCTCGTAGCTAGCCCTACGAGGATAGGAGAGGGCTCTAACTGGGTCAATCTCAGTAAAAGGTAATCGATGAGGCTCAAGATGACTAAATTGGTAATTAATTTTAGGCTAGGTATGAAGTACAAGGAGTTTGAAGTTGATTTTTTGGGGTTTTTGTTCAATCTAAGGGAAAGGCAATTTTGGGTGCGGGGATGAGACACAGTTTTTGTAGAGGTCCGATTGGGGCAAGGAAGGAAATTTTATTGATGCTTTAAAAGTAAAAGAGATGGATAGATAAAACTGGCGAGGATCTAAGGAGAGCAAGAAGCTTTCAAGGATTCTCCTTAAACAGATGAAAACATGGAAAATCAAACAAACTTAAAGGCAGAGCATAACAAATTATGGATTCTACCTTAACACTTCATTTGTTCAATTGTAGAAGATGAGAGAAGGAAAATGATACACATAACAACTTACAGATACTAAAAGAAGCACACCATCAACACATAAATCCACATGAATCCTAAACAGTGCTGCAAAACCCTGGTCTTTCCTTTGCCAAAATTGCAGAGATATAATGTACAATAGAGTCTAGGCTTTTGCCAAAAGTCCAACCCTGAAAATGACTTAGAAAATACATAATATAGGCAAGACAACCCATTCCCTTACCTCTAGGGGTCGAGCTCATCATCCTAGGAGCCGTTTCAACCAATTCTAAACAAAGCACTACAATCTAGGCATCCCAAACAACTTTCCTCTAAAAGAAGGGAAACTGATCCATTCATTAAATTTTTACTATTTTTTTAATGAACCATCTAGAATAGGTAAATAAGTGCCAAATTTATATTGTGTACATCAAATTACATCAATCTGGGTCAAAAATCACATCAAGAGGTGAAACTGGTCATAACTGGCCGAAATTCTGCGCTGGAAGGTGAAACTTTGACCAAAAATCTCTATGTGCAACGCGCCTGAGCTCTATGCGTTGCGTGCCTTTCAGCATGCTTTTCGAACACTTCCCGACATTAAAATTAAGCTCACAATAGTTGGTTGGAAATCCATAGATGTCGACTATCCAGCCCAAGTGGCATTTCCCAATTTGGAGCTCATTTGCCCCTTCAAAATGTCATTCTCCCAGAAGTACTTCCTGCTGGAGCAAAAGGTGGCAGCAAGGTGGTTTTCATGGTGTTTTTGGGCCTTTTGATCATTCAGAACTTGATGAAATGCTTCAGTAATACTTGAGCATGCATAAATTACCATGAAAAACCAAAAAATATAAAGTTTTTTTCAGCAAGTGTCCCCATCAAAAGCGAGCACGTCGATGCGCTACGCGTTGAGCTGAAAAACCTGTTTTTAAGCCAAAATTTTTCAAAATGACAAAAATTTCTCCGAAATTGCTCAAATTCGGAGCGAAGACCCTCCATCATGTATTATGTCCAACCAATGAAGCCTCGGCCAAAATTTGGAGTGGATCAGGCTTTTTCCGCCGTTTTAGTGCTCTGCTCAACCACCTCTTTAGAATCTTCATTTTTGCTTTGCAGACATGCATACGAGTCCAATAATGATTTTTCATATGACGAAGCATGTCTTTGTCTCTATTTTCCTTTGCCAACAATTTCTCCAGATGAGTGTTAACATGGATGGGCATAGACTCTCGATCAGCCGGTGTCATATCACCAGGTCTCTTTCGGGCCAATTCTTGATCCTCACGGATTTGCCACAGCTCATAAAGTGTATGTTCATCCTCTAGCTATTTGTTACGTTTCTCCAGGTAGTTTATCACCCACTGAGATATCTGCAATTTCTTTCTCAGTGAGTCATTCTCAGCTTTTTGCTCTTGGATGATATCCTTTAGCTCCGAGCTAGGAGAGCTTGCATCAATATCAATAATTGTGAAATCAGTGTCCCGGCCTCCTGAATGACCCTCATCATGCATAGCCCTCTTGCCCCTGTCCTGGATCTGTACCTGTGTTGAAGAAGAAGGTGAGACCCCTTCCACGTCATGTGGAGATAATACTCGCTCTGTTGATGGAGTCAACGAGACCCCTTCCACCCCGGGTGGAGATAGTACTCGTCGTGTAGATGCAAATAAGGCCTTGTGGCCTCGCTGGCATGTCACATACAATGGAGCACTTATATGCTCGGTCTCAGGAATGTCAAGCTGGTGTGAAGGCTTTCCCTCATCATGAACTATCTCGGGAAGCGGCTGTGGCGCTGTGAAGAAGTCACAGGAGATGAAATCCTCCCAAGTAATGCCCTGCTGTGTCAAATAATGTACCACTACGATCTTGATCAGCGCATAATGATATATACTTCTATGCTGTTGTGCTGGGGTCTTCTTTTGTACTAAAACCACCATCCTCTCTATGTTGCGACACATGAAATACAGAATGTTCATCATACGTGTCCTCGTGAAATGCATCAACAAATGAACATGGTACGCATAGAGACGCGAGAATCTGCCCTCGCAACTGAAATACCGAATGATGAGTTTCATCAATGGTGCAAACTCATCCCTTAGGAATCTGAAAGGAAAAATTGTGCTTAGGTGTCTCATATACCCAGGTTTGATGTATGGCTCATAGTAGAATTTGTCTAACTGCTGGCCTTTGTTCCATTCCTCTCCTACATTTGGTATCTCAGTGGCCTGAGCAATAGCCTTTGGTGACAAAGTGAAATTTACTCCGGCGAGGTTTACACAGCCATCATGTAAATGTAGAACAAATAAACGAACTAGTTCACGATGATGCTGGGTTTGTGAGATCATCTCACAGTATTGGAAACATGACTGACGCTGAAAAAAATCCATTGCAAGTGGGCAAGCCTGCAATTGAGCCAAAGAAGTAGGCTCCTCCCTGACATGCTACCACCTTTGCCACTTTTGTGAGACCTCTGTGGCACATTACCCTCAGCTGTAGAATCACTGTCATACTCTTGCTCATAAACTGAATATGTCTCTGATACGACTTTGAAAACAAGATGTCTGCAATATGTATGTTGATATATAAACTGCTCTGAATGAAACTGTGTGTGCAATTGAATGTGAACTTCTTTTTGCTCTAACAATGCTGTGACCAAGGGGAAAAAACAAATGCACAAGGGAATATTAGGAAAGGGAAAATATTAGGGAATTAGGGACTTTGAAATAAAATGTAATTGGGTAAGGAAGGGAAAATGTATACATATGGAAACAGGGTTTAGGGTTCATATGATAGGATTATGAGGGGATTAATGAGGAAATTTGATGAGTTACTTTGGGAATGAGGGATAGCAGGAAGTACGGAATAGAGTATACCTTGGTGACAACACTATTTTCAATACCCTAAGCAGTTTTTCTTATTGGCAAAAGGGGGTTTTTAAAAGTCTTGTTTCAATGGGCATGAGCCATGAACCCACCACATTCACCATCAAAAACTAAGCAAAAGCAATGGAGGCGAGCCTACCTGGAAAATTGATGTGAATATTGGGTGATTTGATGAGTTTTCAAACCATTTTCAGGCTCTCAACTGTGTGTGTTGCGCTCATCACCCAGTGCGTAGCACGCTCCCTATGCATCGCGCGCATACAAATTTACATTGGCTAATGGAGCCCAGTGTGCCGCGTGCACCCAATGCGTCGAGCGCCTTCTGTATGGGTCACGCGCACCCTCAAGCCTGTCAATCAACCCTTCAAATGCGTCTTCTAGCCTCCACTTCACAAATTCGACTTTTGCCTTGAGAAATGATGGAAATGGATGATCTTCCATGATTTATATGTGAAGAAAATATCTCACCAAATCAAATTTGATTGAAATTGCTCCATAACCCACTTTCATAATGTTTGGCATTTTGACATTCTTTCAGGATCAATAGACTTCTGCTTTTTGGTTTCCTTCTTAAATTTGGTTGAAATAATGATTTTCTTTGACAATTTTTTGCAGGGATAGCTATGATATGATCTGGCAAAGGAGACCAGGGCTGCGCCTGGACATTTCAAGAACTTAAAATTTTGAAAATTTATTACAAAAATGAAATGTCGACTTATCTTGAAAACAGAGTTTTGAAGAGAAGTCATAATCTATCCGTATAATGATAAAAATCTTTGAGATGACAACCTATCGAGGACCTCCCTCTGGCCTGCTAGCCTTATTAAACTTTTGTCAAAGACCCAATTGACTTAACCCTAGACCTAATGACAAAAAAAAAACTATTATGACCTAGAAACTGAAACAAGACTACAAATGACTTTTCAAGACTTGATTTTTATGAACAGACCTGAGCCAACAGTGCCAAGCATGAGGGGAATGAGTGACACAATCCTTTCTATCAGATTTATAGCATGCTCCTAAATCAAAACTGATGGGACACTTAAACATGAAGTGCAAAAAAGAGTTTTACGGAGGGATAACCAGACTGACTCTAACATTGGCTCCAATGGGGATGGTAGCTCCTCGAAGGTGCCAAGAACAAGAGATCTCTGTAAGAGCTAGACAGTGCCTTCATCCATTGGGCTATGGAGTCATTATTTCAACACAAAACTTTGACAATGTGAGTGTCTGCAGATTTGACTGAAAACCGAAGACAACTTTGACCAAAACTAACTCGATTTTTAAAGTAAAAGGTCTAATACAACTGACTTGACAAACTTCAAACCAACTAACCTCCATCTCCAGAATTATAGCCTTCACTGCGGGCCCCAGACTGAAGATGAGAAATTTGTACACATGTGTAATAAAACAGAAGTAAAACGATATATACAATGATGATGAAATGAGCAGAAAATACTCAGAAGTGGTATCGCTTTAGCAGTCAACCATTGATTGGCCCTCCAGGACAATCATCTCCATTCATTTCTTTGAGAAGAAAAGTGTTCTGGCCACGATACGCTTCAATATTGTAAGGACCCTTCCATAAGTTTTCAAATTTTCCGTGCTTTCCTTTGTATTCATGTCGGGCATCCCACCTCAAAACTACCTCATCTAGCTGAAATGTGTCTGCTTTTGCCTTCCTGTCATAAATCTTTTATGCGCTCCTGCAACTTGAAAGTATTTTGAAATACCTCCTCCTGTGTCTGTTGTAAATGAATCATCTGATTAATCCTTCTCTGCATAGGATCTTCCACACTACCGGCTTCCTGAAGCAATTTGACTACCGGGACAGCAAGCGAAGTAGGAAAAACCGTGTCGGCCCCGTACACCAACTCGAAAGGAGACAAGCCAATAGACTTTTTCTGACTCACCCTATCAGCCCACAGTGCATTCACTAATTACTTGTGCCAACCCTTTTTATTAATTTCCAGCAATTTCTTAATGATATTGACCAAAGATTTATTAGACGACTCCGCCAATCCATTTCGCTCTAGATGGTATGCAGTTGAATGTCCCAAGTTGATATTGTACTTATAGTAGAACAACCATTCCTTTTGACTTGAATGCCGCTGCATTATCTGTGATTAGCTTACTAGGACACCCAAAACGCGACAAAATATTGGTTTCAAGAAAAGAGATAATTACCGCATCCGTGGCTTGTCGAGTAGGAATCGCTTCAATCCATTTTGTGAAGTAGTCCATGGCTTTCAATATCCATCTATACTGTCCTGACGATGCCGGATGGATTTTCCCGATGAAATCCAATCCCCACTACTGAAAAGGTGCACTAACTTCAATTGGTTTGAGAGGCAAAGGCTGTAATTTCTGTTTCCCTTCGAAAATTTGGCATTCGTGACAATTCTTAACAGCCTTATACACATCTGAAAACAACGTAGGCCAATAATAACCTGCCCTTAGAATCTTATTCACTATGGTTTTCCAAAACAGATGGCCTCCACAGTCTCCTCTATGAAAGTCTTCCACAACTCTTTTGGCTTCCTCCTCTACCAAACAATTCAATAACATTCCACCAGGGTCTTTCCAATGCAATGTAGACTTTAGTATGCAGAATTTTGCAACTTTCAATTTCAATGTTCTACTCTTATTTCTAGGCATTCCGGGAGGTAAAGACAAATTTTGAAGTACATATAAAATGTCAGCATACCAAGGGGAAAAAAGAAACATATCAGATATCTGAACTGATGAACTCTCCTCATCTTCATCGGACATGGCAGCAATCAAATTTATATCTAGAACCTGCAGATTTGTTTCAGCCATTAACTTGGCAAGTCCTTGTCCTTTGATCAGATTGGCTGGTTTAATCTCCACATCATACTCTAACAACGCAACAATCCACTTACCCCGTCTTCCTTCTGGATCTACCTATACCAAAATATTTTTAACTGCTGCGTTAGGAACATAGGCTATAATGTGGGAATGCAATATATACACACGGAAATATTTCGAGGCCTTTACAAGCGCAAGTGCTAGTTTCTCAATAATGTTGTATTTCAATGCTTCGTCCCTTATAATCTGACTGAAAAAGGAAATGGGATTCTCAACTCCATCTCTTTTCTGCATTAAATCAGTTGCCAAAGTGTGCTGATAAGCAAATGAAAACAAAATAACGTCCTGCGTGTAGTCCGGGCTGATTAAAATAGGAGCTGAAGAAAGAGCTATCTTCACTAAATTGAATGATTTCACCACCTCTTCTGTCCACTTTACCTGACTGTCCTTTTTCAACATATTCGTGATTTCTCTAAGATGCTCAGCAAGATTTGGAATGAAACGACGCAGAAAATTCATTTTAATATTAAAGGACTGTATTTCTTTCTTGTTCCAGGACTGTTCAATTTGCTGGATGGCTTCAACACGTGCAGGGTCAACAAGGATGCCATCTTTTGATATGATGTGGCCAAGGAGCTTGCCCTCATCCATGGCAAAAAGACTCTTTTTCGGATTCAACCAAATGCCATATTTTCTATACTTTTGAAAAACAACTTTCAAATGATATGAATGTTCTTCATCAGAATTTGAAAACACAGTTAAATCATCAAGGTAAACAACCAAAAATACATCTTTCTCATTAGCGAAAGCCATGTCCATTGCACGCTGAAAGGTTGCTCCTGCATTCTTCAAACCAAACGACATTTCTGCATAATGAAATGTTCCCCACGGAGTGGTAAACGCAATCTTGTCACGATCATCTCCATGCACTAAAATTTGATTATATCCTGAATAGTCGTCGAGTAGTGACATCCTTGATGCTCCAACTACTCACTGCAATATGTGGTCCATTTTTGGCAGCGGATAATTGTCTTTTAATGATACCTTATTCAAATTTCTGAAGTCGATACATAAACAGATCTCACCTGTTTTCTTTCTCACGGGCACCAAATAGGCACAATGATTCCTGACTTATAAAATCTTTTTACCTCGTTTTCAATCGATGGTAGCAGCTTTGGATTGATTCTCCTCAACTTTTGACAAAAAGGCTTCCGATTTGATTTGATGGGGATAGTATGCTGAATGATATTAGTGTCATATGTTTTTAAATCTAAGTAATCCCAAGCAAAAGCATCAGAAAATAAAGATAAAAACTTCACATACTCTGCCTTTACCTTTGGTGACAATGACTTTGATAATTTTATCATCTTAGGATTCTCAGTTGTCCCAATATTTACCTCTTCAACACCTTTTTCAGTTGGCCTCAATGTTGGTTTACGGGCTACATCATCTTGGTCAAAGAGTTCTTCCAAAGGAATTAATCCCTTAGGAATGATGTTATCTTTGAGTTGCAGTACTTCCATTTGATTTATTTGTATATCATTACGACCATCATCAAGTTCTGTATCTATGGAGGTGTCTTTGAACTTACCCTTATTATGCAAAAAATGATTAATCTCCTCGTCATCCTGAAATACTTGCCAACATCGATGATTGTCTAGAACGGTGGGACGGTGTTTCACATGAATCTCGAACTTGTTGCCGGAATTCATCAGAATTTTTAAGTTGCTTGCTGCCTTAGCAAGTCCATCAGCAACACCATTTTGTATGCGAGGCACACATGTTAAGGTATGATCAGAGAATAACTTCAGAATATCTAAGACTACACTACGGTAAACTCTCATGCGAGGATGCTTGGCCTGAAACTCACCCTTAACCTGCTTTATCACCAACTATGAATCAACATAGACTACAATCCTTTTTGCTTTCAGCTTTTTAAGAATTCTAAGGCCAGCAATTAGAGCCTCATATTTAGCTTCATTATTAGAACAGTCAAATGCTAGCTTGTAGGAACACACTCTCACTTTGCTTAGAACCTTATCCGTAGCAGAAAATGGACTACGAATCCAAACACCAATTCCAGCACCATCACTACCTACTCTGCCATCAAAATCCATGGTACAAAGACCATCTTCATCATCCTTTAAATGTTGAAATTGCACCAGCTCTGTTTTTCTTGTTTGCTGCCCATTGCCTTTAGCTGATTGCTCCACAGTAGTTTGCTTTTCTCTTCTTTCTCTTTGCAGAACTTCTCTAAAATTCTCAGTGATTTCTGGTATATCTTCCTCCTGAACTAATTGACTATCAATATCATTTAAACTATCAGCAAACAACACAAACGACTCTAAGTCGGTATGTACATAATTTACAGGATGATTGATTAGCTTTTCTTTGCTGGTTATCATGTATTTCATCTTCTGCTCTCGATATAACTTTCTCATTTGACCAAAGACTGGAATTGTTGCATAAGAGAAATATAATTGTAGTGTACCTTTCAATTTTCCCACCCAAGATCTTGAAAGGAGCATCCCAAATCGCGGAGGAATGTCCTCTACAACCACATCCATCAAGACATTCTTCACTGGAATTTGGTCTAAGCTAACAACCAAATCTTTGATGAGTCCGATACACCTCACACGACTGGAATCAAATGAATACAAATCATGATATTTCCTTGTACTGTCTAGTCCCAACTTTTCCATGATCGCCTTTGGCATCAAATTGTGCGAGGCACCCGAATCGAACATGGCATTGTGCAATACATATTCATGCAACCTCAAACTGATATAAAAGGGAGGAACATCACTGTCAGGGGACTCACCATCTAATGCAGGCCCAAATATCGATTCTGGCTGATCGTATTCTACATTTACCGTGTCAAACATTGGATCAAAATTCATAATTTTAGATACTTGACCACGGTAGCTGCTGTTCTTCATGATTTCTGTCAAAGGAATATATATTTTTTATTTGGAAATTTCATTTTCCAAACTAAATGTTGAAACTTTTTCGACTTCTTTGACTAGAACTTCCTTCTTATCCTTGATTATACTTGTTTGATTCGCCTTTTCTGCTGATGATATTTTACTAGTTGTGTGATCAATTTTTTCTTTTCCTTTCTTCTGTGGTATGGGTGAATTCGTCTTCGGTGCTGTAGCTTCTTTTCTTTTCTGAATTGGATTTATGGGCACATCTCAGTTTCTCAATGAGTACTGCTTCTGTTGAGTGGACAAAGCATTCAAATATCCCCTTCGGTAATCATCTGATTCTTCCTCTAAATATGCATCATTTGCTAAGATGAAATCTTCATCTTTCTAGGCAGCTGAACTTTCTCCATACTCTTCATCCTCAGTGATGTAAATGGGTAGATCGTCGGGAGTAAAGAAGTGATTTTGGTCCCCTACTAAATCATCATCATCATATGAATCTTGACTCACAAAATTCTGCAAAAGAAGAGTTTTAATCTGCTACTGGGCTGCCAGCTCTTGTGCTCTTTGTTCACGCTGCTTAATTCTGAACTGTGGCTGCTGCTGGCCACGGTAATTTGGATTATGAAACTGCATTTCTGGTTTATTAAGGTTGATTCTTTTGAACATTTTTTCCATCTCACGAAGCGAGGGCGGTTCTAACGTAGACTCTTCCTTTATAGTCACTTTTTTCTCTGCTTTCAACCGTGCTCTCTTATCATTCAGATTCGCCTCAACACTAACGGAAATCCTTTGCATATCTTCTAAGGTAGGCGGATCTCTATATTGTAGTGAATAAGCCATCTCCGGATCAAAACCATCTGGGAATTTAAGAAGAGCTGACTTTTTAGATGGTCTTAAGTCATCTGGAATTGCATTATACACTGCATTAAATATGATAATATAATCCTGAACGGACTCACCAGGATTACGCTTGATGTTGGTATACTCTGAAGTGATTTGCAACAGATCTTTCTTCATTTCTCACCGATCTAGCAACAAAGTCTGAAGTTCCTGTAATGTGTTGATACTCCTTGCTTGTAAAGCTCTGAACCATTTACGAACCTCTCCTCCAAAAGTCTGGGCAAACAATCTCATTGAAACATTTTCTGCATCAATTGCATGCAAGTCCAAAAAGTCTGTCATTCGGATAATATGTTGTTGAGCTGATATGCTCTGTGGTGTGCCATCGAATATAGGAATCTTGCTCTGATAATCAACAGGCATAGGATCCAAATTGGCCGGCAAAGCAAGGGGTGCAAATCTGGTAGCCATGCCTCTTGGTGGATTTGTAGTCGGCCTTGGAGATGTTGGGGGAGTATGTGCAGCTGAGGTGTGAGGTGTATGAGGAGGTGTGTGCGGAGGAGATGCAGTTTTAGCATGGAAATAGTGGATGAAGGTGAATTGACTACAGACTTTTGATAAGAAATAATAGGTTGCACAGGGATGGTGGGAATGAAAGGCGGTTCAGTGGGATCTCTAGAGGTGTATTCCGTAATGGATGATCCAATGGTAGCAGATGCAGCTTCTATAAAATCAATGATATTCGTAATCTCAATTGTAGTTTGGAGCTATCTTAAAATAAAATACTCAATAGACTTATTAGACTTTTTGATTTGAAGAGCGGCAGCGAAATCAGGATTTGGAACTATAGAATCAAGAGAATTTTAAGACTTGGTTTTAAACAATGACAGTTCAAACTTTTCATCAAAAGCAAGTTCTTCAAGATATTCAAAAATTGTAGGACATGAATGGGATTTAATCACGGGAGTCGCAGAGCTTTCTTGACAAAGGAGTTTTTGAATCAAATTCAGATTTTCGTAGACAGGAGGCAGATTCGGATCTGGATTAGCTCTAGTATGTCTTCTTGAAGCCAGTGTGTTTTGTCAAAAGATCAAAGGAATATAATTAATTCAGCCTATCAAATTCTAGACACAATCATCCAAAGGTCTTGAACGAACAAATATACTAGGGTGATTTTGCAAATCAAGTGTTGCATTCACAAGCTAACCGGAGATCGACTAAAGCAGCGTTTATCTACTTCTGCTTATGCATGGAAAAAGTGTTTCGAAAGCTACCTGGCATGACTTCAAACTCCATCTAAGACTCATGAAAAAAACACATCAACAAGCAAATCATTGATATTTTTCTTCCCCAGTATGGTTGCCACTATGTTAGCGGTCAAATCTACCTTAGGCTGAAATAAGGTAAAACTCAAGGCTACATCAAACCACGCTCAGCCTCGTAGCTAGCACTACGAGGACAGGAGAGGGCTCTCTCCGGGTCAATCTCGAAAAAAGGTAATCGATGAGGCTCAAAATCTAACTTGGTAATTAATTTTAGGCTAGGTATGAAGTACAAGGAGTTTGAAGTTGATTTTTTGGGGTTTTTGTTGAATCTAAGGGAAAGACAATTTTGGGTGCGGGGATGAGACACAATTTTTGCAGAGGTCCAATTGGGGCAAGGAAGGCGATTGTCTTGATGCTTTAAAAGTGAAAGAGATGGATAGATCAGACTGGCGAGGAGCTAAGGAGAGCAAGAATCTTTCAAGGATTCTCCTTAAACAGATGGAAACATGGAAAATCAAACAAACTTACAGGCAGAGCATAACAAATTATGGATTCTACCTTAACAATTCATTTGCTCAATTACAGAAGATGAGAGAAGGAAAATGATACACATAACAACTTATAGATACTAAAAGAAGCACACCATCAACATATAAAGCCACATGAATCCCAAACAGTGTTGCAAAACCCTGGTCTTTCCTTTGCCAAAATTGCAGAGATACAATGTACAATAGAGTCTAGGCTTTTGCCAAAAGTCCAACCCTGAAAATGACTTAGAAAATACATAATATAGGCAAGCCAACCCATTCCCTTACCTCTATGGGTCGAGCTCATCATCCTAGGAGTTGTTTCAACCAATTCTAAACAAAGCACTACAATCTAGGCATCCCAAACAACTTGCCTCTAAAAGAAGGGAAACTAATCAATTCATTAAATTTTTATTATTTTTTTTAATGAATCATCTAGAATAGGTAAATAAGTGCAAAATTTACATCATGTACATAAAATTACATCAAGCTGGGTCAAAAATCACATCAAGAGGTGAAATTGGTCATAACTGGCCGAAATTCTAAGCTGGAAGGTGAAAATTTGACCAAAAATCTCTATGCGTCGTACGCCTTTCAGTGTACTTTTGGGGCACTTCCTGACATCACAATCAAGCTCACAATAGCTGGTTGGAAAGCCCTGGATATCTACTATCCATCCCAAGTAGAATTTCCTAATTTGGAGCTCATTTTCCCCTTCAAAATGTCATTCTCCCAGAAGTACCTCCTGCTGGAGCAAAAGGTGGCAGCAAGGTGGTTTTCATGGTGTTTTTGGGATTTTTGATCATTCAGAACTTGATGAAATGCTTCGACAATACTTGAGCATGCATAAATTACCATGACAAACCCAAAAATATAAATTTTTCCTTTAGCAAGGGTCCCCATCAAAAGTGAGCGCGTCGACGCGCTACGCGTTGAGCTGAAAAACCTGTTTTTAAGCCAAAACTTTTCAAAATGACAAACATTTCTCTGAAAGTGCTCAAATTTGGATCAAAGACCCTCCATCATGTATTGTCTAGCCAATGAAGCCTTGACCAAGATTTGGAGTGGATTAGGCTTTTTCTACCGTTTTAGTGCTCTGCTCAACCGCCTCTTTAGAATCTTCATTTTTGCTTTGCAGACATGCATACGAACCCAATAATGATTTTTCATATGACGAAGCATGTCTTTGTCTCTATTGGCCTTTGCCAAAAATTTATCCAAATGAGTGTTACCATGGATGAGCATAGACTCTCGATCAGCCGGTGTCATATCACCAGGTCTCTTTCGGGCCAATTCTCGATCCTCACAGATTTGCCGCATCTCATAAAGTGTATGTTCATCCTCTAGCTGTTTGTTACGCTACTCCAGGTAGTTTATCACCCATTGAGCCATCTAAAATTTCTTTCTCAGTGAGTCATTCTCAGCTTTTTGCTCTTGGATGATCTCCTTTAGCTCCGAGCTAGGAGAGCTCGCATCAATATCAATAATTGTGAAATCAGTGTCCCGGCCTCCTAAAGGACCCTCATCATGCATAGGCCTCTTGCCCCTGTCCTGGATCTGTACCTGTGCTGAAGAAGAAGGCGAGACCCCTTCCACATCATGTGGAGATAATAATCGCTCTATTGATGGAGTCAACGAGACCCCTTCCACCTCAGGTGGAGATAGTACTCGTCGTGTAGATGCAAATGAGGCCCTGTGGCCTCGCTGGTATGTCACATACAATGGAGCACTTATATTCTCGGTATCAGGAATGTCAGGCTGGTGTGAAGGCTTTCCCTCATCAGGAACTACCTCAGGAAGTGGCTGTGGCGCTATGAAGAAGTCACGGGAGATGCAATCCTCCCAAGTAATGCCCTGCTGTGTCAACAGATGTACCACTACGATCTTGATCAACGCGTAATGATATATACTTCTATGCTGTTGTGCTGGGGTCTTCTTTTGTACTAAAACCACCATCCTCTCTATGTTGTGACACATGAAATATGGAATGTTCATCATACGTACTCTTGTGAAATGCATCAACAAACAAACATGGTACGCATAGAGACGCGAGAATCTGCCCTCGCAACTGAAATACCGAGTGATGAGTTTCATCAATGGTGAAAACTCATCGCTCAGGAATCTGAAAGGAAAAACAGTGCTTAGGTGTCTCATATACCCAGGTTTGATGTATGGCTCATAGTAGAATTTGTTTAACTGCTGGCGTTTGTTCCATTCCTCTCCTACATTTGGTATCCCGGTGGCCTGAGCAATAGTCTCTGGTGACAAAGTGAAATTTACTCCAGAAAGGTTTACATGGGCATCATGTAAATGTAGAACAAATAAACGAACTAGTTCACGATGATGCTGGGTTTTTGAGATCATCTCATAGTATTGGAAACATGACTGACGCTGAAAACAATCCATTGCAAGCGGGAAAGCCTACAATTGAGACAAAGAAGTAGGCTTCTCCCTGACATGCTGACCACCTTTGCCACTTTTGTGTGCCCTCCACTTCACAAATTCGACTTTTTCCTTGAGAAATGATGGAAATGGATGATCTTCCATGATTTATATGTGAAGAAAATATCTCACCAAATCAGATTTGATTTAAATTGCTCCATAACCCACTTTCATAATGTTTGCCATTTTGACATTCTTTTAGGATTAATAGACTTCTGCTTTTTGGTTTCCTTCTTAAATTTGGTTGAAATAATGATTTTCTTTGACAATTTTTTGCAGGGATAGCTGTGATATGATCTGGCAAAGGAGACCAGGGCTGCACCTGGACATTTCAAGAACTGAAATTTTTGAAAATTTATTACAAAAATGAAATGTCGACTTATCTTCAAAACAAAGTTTTGAAGAGAAGTCATAATCTATCCGTATAATGATAAGGATCTTTGAGATAACAACCTATCAAGGACCTCCCTCTGGCCTGTTGGCTTTATTAAACTTTTGTCAAAGACCCAATTTACTTAAACCTAGACCTAATGACCGAAAAAAAAAACTATTATGACCTAGAAACTGAAATAGGACTACAAATGACTTTTCAAGACTTGATTTTTATGAATAGACCTGAGCCAGCAGTGCCAAGCACGAGGGGAATGAGTGACACAAACCTTTCTGTTAGATTTATAGCATGCTCCTAACGAGTGCAAATGATCGAAACTGATGGGACACTTAAACATGAAGTGAAAAAAAGAGTTTTGATCTTAGACGGAGGGATAACTAGACCGACTCTAACATTGGCTCCAATTTGGATGGTAGCTCCTCGGAGGTGCCAAGAACAGTAGATCTCTATAAGAGCTAGACAACGCCTTCATCCATTGGGCTATGGAGTCATTATTTCAACACAAAACATTGACAATGTGAGTGACTGCAGATTTGACTGAAAAACGAAGACAACTTTGACCAAAACTGACTCGATTTTTAAACTACAAGGACTAATACTCCTAACTTGACAAACTTCAAACCAACTAACCTCCATCTCCAGAATTATAGCCTTCACTGCGGGCCCCAGACTGAAGATGAGAAATTTTTACACGTGCAATAAAATAGAAGTAAAACGATATATACAATGACGATGAAATGAGTAGAAAATACTCAGAAGTGGTATCACTTTAGCAGTCGACCATTGATCGGCCCTCCAGGACAATCATATCCATTCATTTCTTTGAGAAGAAAAGTGTTCTGGCCACGATACGCTGCAATCTTGTAAGGACCCTTCCATAAGTTTTCAAATTTGTCGTGCTTTCCTTTGTCTTCATGTCGGGCATCCCACCTCAAAACTACCTCATCTAGCTGAAATGTGTCTACTTTTGCCTTCCTGTCATAAATATTTTTTATGTGCTCCTGAAACTTGAAAGTATTTTGAAATACCTCCTCCCATGTCTGCTGTAAATGAATCATCTGATTAATCCTTCTCTGCATAGGATCTTCCTCACTACCGGCTTTCTCAAGCAATTTGACTACCGGGACAGCAAGCGAAGTAGGAAAAGCCGTGTCTGTCCCGTACACCAACTCGAAAGGAGACATGCCAATAGACTTTTTCTGACTCACCCTATCAGCCCACAGTGCATTCACTAATTTCTTGTGCCAGCCCTTTTTATTAATTTCCAACAATTTCTTAATGATATTGACCAAAGCTTTATTAGACGACTCTTCCAATCCATTTCCATGTGGATGGTATGTGATTGAATGTCCCAAGTTGATATTGTACTTATAGCAGAACTCAACCATTCTTTTCGACTTGAATGCCGCTACAATATCTGTGATTAGCTTACTAGGACACCCAAAACGTGACAAAATATTGGTTTCAAGAAAAGAGATAATTACCGCAACCGTGGCTTGTCGAGTAGGAATCGCTTCAATCCATTTTGTGAAGTAGTCCCTGGCTTTCAATATCCATCTATGCTATCTTGATAATGCCGGATGGATTTGCCCGATGAAATCCAATCCCCACTACTGAAAAGGTGCACTAAATTCAATTGGTTTGAGAGGCAAAGGCTGTAGTTTCTGCTTCCCTTCGAAAATTTGGCATTCATGACAATTCTTAGCAGCGTTATACACATCTGAAAATAGCGTAGGCCAATAATAACCTGCCCTTAGAATCTTATTCGCTGTGGTTTTCCAAAACAGATGGCCTCCGCAGTCTCCTCTATGAAAGTCTTCCACAACTCTTTTGGCTTCCTCCTCTACCAAACAATTCAATAACATTCCACCAGGGTCTTTCCAATGCAATGTAGAATTTTGCAGCTTCAACTTCAATATTCTACTCTTATTTCTAGGCATTCTGGGAGGTGAAGACAAATTTTGAAGTAAATATAGAATGTCAGCATACCAAGGGGAAAAAAGAAACATATCAGATACCTGAACTGATGAACTCTCCTCATCTTCATCGGACATGGCAGCAATCAAATTTATATCTAGAACCTGCAGATTTGATTCAGCCATTAACTTGGAAAGTCCTTGTTCTTTGATCAGTTTGGTTGGTTTAATCTCCACATCATACTCTAACAACGCAACAATCCACTTACCCTGCCTTCCTTCTGGATCTGCCTGTACCAAAATATCTTTAACTGTTGCGTTAGGAACATAGGCTATAATGTGGGAATGCAATATATACACACGGAAATCTTTCAAGGCCTTTACAAGCGCAAGTGCTAGTTTCTCAATAATGTTGTATTTCAATGCTCCGTCCCTTATAATCTGACTGAAAAAGGCAATGGGATTCTCAACTCCATCTCTTTTCTGCATTAAAACAGTTACCAAAGTGTGCTCAGAAGCAAATGAAAACAAAATAAAGTCCTGCGTGTACTCCGGGCTGATTAAAATAGGAGCTGAAGAAAGAGCTATCTTCACTAAATTGAATGATTTCACCGCCTCTTTTGTCCACTTTACCTGAATGTCCTTTTTCAGCATATTCGTTATTTCTGTAAGATGATCAACAAGGTTTGGAATGAAACGACACAGAAAATTAGTTTACCATTAAAGGACTGTATTTCTTTCTTGTTCTAGGGCTGTTCAATTTGCTAGATGGCTTCAACACGTGTAGGGTCAACACGGATGCCATCTTTCGATATGATGTGGCCAAGGAGCTTGCCCCCATCCATGGAAAAAAGACTCTTTTTCAGATTCAGCAAAATGCCATATTTTTCTGCACTTTTGAAAAACAACTTTCAAATGATATAAATGTTTTTCATCAAAATTTGAAAACACAGTTAAATCATCAAGGTAAACAACTAAAAATACATCTTTCTCGTTGGCGAAAGCCATGTCCATTGCACGCTGAAAGGTTGCTCTTGCATTCTTCAAACCAAATGGCATTTTTTGCATAATGAAATGTTCTCCACGGAGTGGTAAACACAGTCTTGTCACGATCATCTTTATGCACTAAAATTTGATTATATCCTGAATAGCCGTCGAGTAGTGACATCCTTGATGTTCCAACTACTTTCTTCAATATGCGGTCCATTTTTGGCAGCGGATAATTGTCCTTTAATGATACCTTATTCAAATTTCTGAAGTCGATACATAAACGGATCTCACCTGTTTTCTTTCTCACGGGCACCAATTTTGATATCCAATCTGAAAATCGGATAGGCACAATGATTCCTGACTTATACAATATTGTTACCTCTTTTTCAATCAATGGTAGTAGCTTTGGATTGATTCTCCTCAACATTTGATGAAAAGGCTTCTAATTTGATTTGATGGGGATAGTATGCTGAATGATATTAATGTCATATGTTTTTAAATCTGAGTAATCCCACACAAAAGCATCAAAAATAAAGACAACAACTTCACATACTCTGCCTTTACCTTTGGTGACAATGACTTTGATAATTTTATCATCTTAGGATTCTCAGCTGTCCCAATATTTACCTCTTCAACACCTTTTTCAGTTGGCCTCAATGTTGGTTTACGGGCTACATCATCTTGGTCAAAGAGTTCCTCCAAAGGAATTAATCCCTTAGGAATGATGTTATCTTTGAGTTGCAGTACTTCCATTTGATTTATTTGTATATCATTACGACCATCATCAAGTTCTGTATCTATGGAGGTGTCTTTGAACTTACCCTTATTCTGCAGAAAATGATTAATCTCCTCGTCATCCTGGAAGACTTTCCAACATCGATGATTATCTTGAACGGTGGGACGGTGTTTCGCATGAATCTTGAACTTGTTGCTGGAATTCATCGGAATTTTTAAGTTTCTTGCTACCTTAGCAAGTCCATCAGCAACATCATTTTGTATGCGAGGCACACATGTCAAGGTATGATCATAAAATAACTTCAGAATATCTAAGACTGCATTACGGTAAGCTCTTATGCGAGGATGCTTGGCCTGAAACTCACCCTTAACCTACTTTATCACCAACTCTGAATCACCATAGACTACAATCCTTTTCTCTTTCAGCTTTCTAAGAATTTTAAGGTCAGCAATTAGAGCCTCATATTCAGCTTCATTATTAGAACAGTCAAATGCTAGCTTGTAGGAACACACTCTTACTTTGCTTGGAACCTTATCCGTAGCAGAAAATGGACTACAAATCCAAACACCAATTCCAACACCATCACTACCTACTGCGCCATCAAAATCCATGGTCCAAAGACCATCTTCATCGTCCTCTAAATGCTGAAATTGCACCAGCTCTATTTTTCTTGTTTGTTGCCCATTGCCTTTAGCTGATTTCTCCATAGTAGTTTTCTTTTCTCTTCTTTCTCTTTGCAGAACTTCTCTAAAATTCTCATTGATTTCTAGTATATCTTCCTCCTGAACTAATTGACTATCAATATCATTTAAACTATTAGCAAACAACACGAATGACTCTAAGTCAGTATGTACATAATTTACAGGATGATTAATTGGCTTTTCTTTGTTGGTTATCATGTATTTCATCTTCTGCTCTCGATATAACTTCTCATTTGACCAAAGACTGGAATTGTTGCATAAGAGAAATCCAACTGTAGTGTACCTTTCAATTTTTCCCCCAAGATCTTGAAAGGAGCATCCCAAATCGCGGAGGAATGTCTGCTACAACCACATCCATCAAGACATTATTCGCTGGAATTTGGTCTAAGCTAACAACCAAATCTTTGATGAGTCCGATACACCTCACACGACTGGAATCGAATAAATACAAATCATGATATTTCCTTGTAATGTCTAGTCCCAACTTTTCCATGATTGCCTTTGGCATCAAATTGTGTGAGGAACCCGAATCGAACATGGCATTGTGCAATACATATTCACGCAACCTCAAACTGATATAAAAGGGAGGAACATCATTGTCAGGGGACTCACCATCTAATGCAGGCCCAAATATCAATTCTGGCTGATCGTCTTCTACATTTACTGTGTCAAACATTGGATCAAAATTCATAATTTTGGAGACTTGACCACGATAGCTGCTGTTCTTCATGATTTCTGTCAAAGGAATAGATATTTTTAATTTGGAAATTTCGTTTTCCAAACTAAATGCTAAAACTTTTTCGACTTCTTTGACCAGAACTTCCTTCTTATCCTTGATTATACTTGTTTGATTCGCCTTTGCTGATGATATTTTACTAGTTGTGGGATCAATTGTCTCTTTTCCTTTCTTCTGTGGTATGGGTGAATCCGTCTTCCGTGTTGTAGCTTCTTTTCTTTTCTAAATTGGATTTATGGGCACCTCTCGGTTTCTCAATGAGTACTGCTTATGTTGGATGGACAAAGCATTGAAATATCCTCTTTGGTAATCATCTGATTCTTCCTCTAAATCTGCATCATTTGCTAAGATAAAATCTTCATCTTTTTGGGCAACTGAACTTTCTCCATACTCTTCATCCTCAGTGATGTAAATGGGTAGATCGTCGGGAGTAAAGAAGTGATTTTGGTCCCCTACTACATCATCATCATCATCTGAATCTTGACTCACAAAATTCTACAAAAGAGGAGTTTTAATCTACTGCTGGGTTGTCGGCTCTTGTGCTCTTTTTTCACTCTGCTTAATTTTGAACTGTGGCTGCTGCTGGCCATGGTAATTTGGATTATGAACCTGCATTTTTGGTTTATCAAGGTTGATTCTTTTGAACATTTTTTCCATCTCATGAAGCCAGGGCGGTTCTAATGTAGAATCTTCCTTTATAGTCACTTTTTCTCTACTTTCAACTGTGCTCTCTTATCATTCAGATTCGCCTCAACACTAACGACAATATTTTTCATATCTTCTAAGGTAGGTGGATCTCTGTCTCGTAGTGAATAAGCCATCTCCCGATCAAAACCATCTGGGAATTTAAGAAGAGATGACTTTTTAGATGGTCTTAAGTCATCTGGAATTGCATTATACACTGCATTAAATCTGATAATATAATCCTGAATGGACTCACCAGGATTATGCTTGATGTTGGTATACTCTAAAGTGATTTGCAATGGATCTTTCTTCATTTCCCACCGATCTAGAAACAAAGTTTGAAGTTCCTGTAATGTGTTGATACTCCTTGCTTGTAAAGATCTGAACCATTTACGAACCTCTCCTCCAAAAGTCTGGGAAAACAATCTCATTGAAACATTTTCTGCATCAATTTCATGTAGGTCCAAAAAGTCTGTCATTTGGACAATATGCTGCTGAGCTGATATGCTTTGTGGTGTGCCATCGAATATAGAAATCTTGCTCTAATAATCAGCAAGCATAGGATCCAAATGGGCCGGCAAAGCAAGGGGTGCAAATCTGGTAGCCATGGCTCTTGGTGGATTTGCAGTCGGCCTTGGAGATGTTGGGGGAGTATGTGCAGCTGAGGTGTGAGGTGAATGAGGAGGTGTGTGTGGAGGAGATGCAGTTTTAGCGTGGAAATAGTGGATGAATGTGAATTGACTGCATACTTTTGATCAGAAATAATAGGTTGCACAAGGATGGTGGGAATGAAAGGTGGTTCAGTAGGATCTCTAGAGGTGGATGCCATAATGGATGATCTAATGGTAGCAGATGGAGTTTCTATAAAATAAATGATATTTGTAACCTCAATTGTATTTTGGAGCTATCTTAAAATAAAATTCTCAATAGACTTATTAGACTTTTCAGTTTGAAGAGCGGCAGCGAAATCAGGGTTTGGAACTATAGAATCAAGAGCATTTTCAGACTTGGTATTAAACAATGACAGTTCAAACTTTTCATCAAAAGCAAGTTCTTAAATATATTCAAAAATTGTAGGACATGAATGGGATTTAATCACGGGAGTCGCAGAGCTTTCTTGACGAAGGAGTTTTCGAATCAAATTCGGATTTTCGTAGACAGGAGGTGGATTCGGATCTGGATTAGCTCTAGTTTGTCTTCTTGAAGCTAGTGTGTTTTGTCAAAATATCAAAGGAATATAAGTAATTCAGCCTATCGACTTCTAGACTCAATCATCCAAAGGTCTAGAACAAACAAATATACTCGGGTGATTTTGCAAATCAAGTGCTGCATTCACAAGCTAACCAGAGATCGATTGAAGCAATGTTTATCTACTTCCGCTTATGCATGGAAAAAGTGTTTCGAAAGCTACTTGGCATGACTTCAGACTCTGCCTAAGACTCATGAAACAAACACATCAAAAACCAAATCATTGAGATTTTTCTTCCCCAGTATGGTCGCCACTATGTTAGCGCTCAAATCTACCTTAAGCTGAAATAAGGTAAAACTCAAGGCTACATCAAACCACGCTCAGCCTCGTAGCTAGCCCTACGAGGACAGGAGAGGGCTCTCTCCGGGTCAATATCAGAAAAATGTAATCGATGAGGCTTGAGATGAATAAATTGGTAATTAATTTTAGGCTAGGTATGAAGTACAAGGAGTTTGAAGTTGATTTTTTGGGGTTTTTATTGAATCTAAGGGAAAGGCAATTTTGGGTGCGGGGATGAGACACAATTTTTGCAGAGGTCCGATTGGGGCAAGGAAGGCGATTGTCTTGATGCTTTAAAATTGAAAGAGATGGATAGATCAAATTGGCCAGGAGCTAAGGAGAGTAAGAAGATTTCAAGGATTCTTCTTAAACAGATGAAAACATGAAAAATCAAACAAACTTAAAGGCAGAGCATAACAAATTATGGATTCTACCTTAACACTTCATTTGTTCAATTACAGAAGATGAGAGAAGGAAAATGATACACATAACAACTTACATATACTGAAAGAAGCACACCATCAACACATAAAGCCACATGAATCCAAAACTGTGCTGCAAAACCCTGGTCTTTCCTTTACCAAAATTGCAGATATACAATGTACAATAGAGTCTAGGCTTTTCCCAAAAGTCCAACCCTGAAAATGACTTAGAAAATACATAATATAGGCAAGCCAACCCATTCCCTTACCTCTAGGGGTCGAGCTCATCATCCTAGGAGCTGTTTCAACCAATTTTAAAGAAAGCACTACAATCTAGCCATCCCAAACAACTTGCCTCTAAAAGAAGGGAAACTGATCCATTCATTAGATTTTTACTATTGTTTCTATTGAATCATCTAGAATAGGTAAATAAGTGCCAAATTTACATCGTGTACATCAAATTACATCAAGTTGGGTCAAAAATCACATCAAGAGGTGAAACTGGTCATAACTGGCTGAAATTCTGAGCTGGAAGTTGAAAATTTGACCAAAAATCTCTATGTGTCGCGCGCCTTTCAGCCTGCTTTTGGGGCACTTCCCGGCATCAAAATCAAGTTCACAATAGCTTATGGGAAAGCCCTGGATGTCTAATATTCATCGCAAGTAGAATTTCCCAATTTGGAGCTCATTTTCCCCTTCAAAATGTCATTCTCCCAGAAGTATGTCCTGCTGGAGAAAAAGGTGGCAGCAAGGTGGTTTTCACAGTGTTTTTGGGCTTTTTGATCATTCAAAACTTGATGAAATGCTTCGGCAATACTTGAGAATGCATAACTTACCATGAAAAACCCAAAAATATAAAGTTTTCCTTCAGCAAGTGTCCCCATCAAAAGCGAGCACGTCGACGCGCTACACGTTGAGCTTAAAAACTTGTTTTTAAGCCAAAATTTTTCAAAATGACAAAAAATTCTCCGAACTTGCTCAAATTTGGAGCGAAGACCCTCCATCATGTATTATGTCCAGCCAATGAAGCCTCGGCCAAGATTTGGAGTGGATCAGGCTTTTTCCGCCATTTTAGTGCTCTGCTCAACCGCCTCTTTAGAATCTTCATTTTTGCTTTGCAGACATGCATATGAGCCCAATAATGATTTTTCATATGAAAAAGCATGTCTTTGTCTCTATTGGCCTTTGCCAAAAATTTCTCCATATGAGTGTTAACATGGATGAGTATAGACTCTCGATCAGCCGGTGTCATATCACCAGGTCTCTTTCGGGCCAATTCTCGATCCTCACGGATTTGCCGCAGCTCATAAAGTGTATGTTCATCCTCTAGCTGTTTCTTATGTTGCTCCAGGTAGTTTATCACTCACTGAGCCATCTGCAATTTCTTTCTCAGTGAGTCATTCTCATCTTTTTTCTCTTGGATGATCTCCTTTAGCTCCGAGCTAGGAGAGCTCGCATCAATATCAATAATTGTAAAATCAGTGTCCCGGCCTCTTGAAGGACCCTCATCATGCATAGCCCTCTTGCCCCTGTCTTGGATCTATACCTGTGCTGAAGAAGAAGGTGAGACCCCTTCCACATCATGTGGAGATAATACTCACTGTCCTGATGGAGTCAACGAGACCCCTTCCACCCCAGGTGGAGATAGTACTCGTCGTGTAGATGCAAATAAGGCCATGTGGCCTCGTTGGTATGTCACATAAAATGGAGCACTTATATGCTCGGTCTCAGGAATGTCAGGCTGGTGTGAAGGCTTTCCCTCATCATGAACTATCTCGAGAAGCGGCTGTGGCGCTATGAAGAAGTCACGGGAGATGAAATCCTCCCAAGTAATGCCTTGCTGTGTCAACAGATGTACCACTACGAACCTGATCAGCGCGTAACGATATATACTTCTATGCTGCTGTGCTGGGGTCTTCTTTTGTACTAAAACCACCATTTACTCTATGTTGTGACACATGAAATACGAAATGTTCATCATACGTACCCTCGTGAAACGCATCAACAAACGAACATGGTATGCATAGAGACGCGAGAATCTGCCCTCGCAACTGAAATACCGAATGATGAGTTATTTCAATGGCGCAAACTCATCCCTCAGGAATCTGAAAGGAAAAACTATGCTCAGGTGTCTCATATACCCAGGTTTGATGTATGGCTCATAGTAGAATTTATCTAACTGTTGGCGTTTGTTCCATTCCTCTCCTACATTTGGTATCTCGGTGGCCTGAGCAATAGTCTCTGGTGACAAAGTGAAATTTACTCCGGCGAGGTTTACACGGCCATCATGTAAATGTAGAACAAATAAACGAACTAGTTCACCATGATGCTGGGTTTGTGAGATCATCTCACAGTATTTGAAACATGACTAACACTGAAAACAATCCATTGCAAGTGGGCAAGCCTGCAATTGAGCCAAAGAAGTAGGCTCCTCCCTGACATGCTGACCACCTTTGCCACTTTTGTGAGACCTTCGTGGCACATTACCCTCAGCTGTAGAATCACTGTCATACTCCTGCTCATAAACTAAATCTGTCTCTGACATGACTTTGAAAACAAGATGTCTGCAATATGTATGTTGATATATAAACTACTCTGAATGAAACTGTGTGTGCAATTGAATGTGAACTGCTTTTTGCTCTAACAATGCTGTGACCAAGGGGAAAAAACAAATGCACAAGGGAATATTAGGAAAGGGAAAATATCAGGGAATTAGGGACTTTGAAATAAAATGTAATTGGGTAAGGAAGGGAAAATGTATACATATGGAAATAGGGTTTAGGGTTCATATGATAGGATTATGAGGGGATTAATGAGGAAATTTGATGAGTTACTTTGGGAATTAGGGACAGCGGGAAGTAAGGAATAGAGTAGACCTTGGTGACAACACTATTTTCAATACCCTAAGCAGTTTTTGTTATTGACAAAAGGGGGTTTTTCAAAGTCTTGATTCAATGGTCATGAGCCATGAACCCACCACATTCACCATAAAAAACTAAGCAAAAGCAATGGAGGCGAGCCTACCTGGCAAATTAATGTGAATATTGGGTGATTTGATGAGTTTTCAAACCATTTTCGGGCTCCCAATTCTGTGCACCGCGCTCATCACCCAGTGCGTAGCGTGCTCCCTATGCATCGCGCGCATGCAAATTTACACTGGCCAATGGAGCCCAGTGTGCCGCGCGCCTTCTGTATGGGTCGTGCGCACCCTCAAGCTTGTCAATCAACCCTTCAAACACGTCTTCTGCCCTCCACTTCACAAATTCGACTTTTTCCTTGAGAAATGATGGAAATGGATGATCTTCCATGATTTATATGTGAAGAAAATATCTCACCAATTCAGATTTGATTTAAATTGCTCCATGACCCACTTTCATAATGTTTGGCATTTTGACATTCTTTTAGGATTAATAGACTTCTGCTTTTTGGTTTCCTTCTTAAATTTGGTTGAAATAATGATTTTCTTTGACAATTTTTTGCAGGGATAGCTGTGATATGATCTGGAAAAGGAGACCAGGGCTGCGCCTGGACATTTCAAGAACTGAAATTTTTGAAAATTTATTACAAAAATGAAATGTCGACTTATCTTCAAAACATAGTTTTGAAGAGAAGTCATAATCTATCTGTATAATGATAAGAATCTTTGATATAACAACCTATCGAGGAACTCCCTCTGGCCTGCTGGCTTCATTAAACTTTTGCCAAAGACCCAATCGACTTAACCCTAGACCTAATGACCGAAAAAAAAACTATTATGACCTAGAAACTGAAACAGGATTGCAAATGACTTTTCAAGACTTGATTTTTATGAATAGACCTAAGCCAGCAGTGCCAAGCATGAGGGAAATGAGTGACACAAACCTTTCAGTCAGATTTATAGCATGCTCCTAACGAGTGCAAATGATTGAAACTGATGGGACACTTAAACATGAAGTGCAAAAAAGAGTTTTGATATCTAAAGGAGGGATCTCCTGTCCTTGTAGGGCTAGCTACGAGGCTGAGCGTGGTTTGATGTAGCCTTGAGTTTTACCTTATTTCAGCCTAAGGTAGATTTGAGCGCTAACACATGCAGGTTTTGTAACATATGCCTGTATCCATCTAGACAGGGGTTTGCGTGGATTGTTTTGTGTGGCAATCTTGTCTGTTAAACACATCTGAGGCTTCCCAAACTGTATGCGCATCATTCTCCTGAATTCACGCCAGTCCTAAGAGCTTCCTTAGTGTGTGCCCCACGACCTCGCGAGTGTAGCATGCAATACCCATTTCAAAGCCTAGAAATGTTGTTGTTCTGACACTTCTCTTTCGAATATGTTCAAGAAAACATCTACCTCACTTAACTCATCATACGTAGGTAGATCCCTTACTTCCGTTGATACGCAATGCAATGATCTTATCATCATGATGCAGTTCAGCGTGGTTACCTCATGTATCTGGTTCTGCAATTTCTCTATGTCCTCATGAAAAATTGATGTACTGGAGCTTTCATGCTCCCATGAGATCCATCCATCCATGGTGGGATTTCCCCAGTCTTTCTCTCGCATGGTTATCTTGTAGATGCAGTCCAAGTTGTCATTGATTTCATAATCATGCACTGGCTTCGTGTAGCGCAATCCTTCTGTAGGGCCCAAAGGTACAACTATGCATAGGGACTTTTTCTCAAAAATCATCTTGCACTTCTTTAGGTTTATCACCCCATTCATGTCAGTGACCCAATCTATTCCTAATATCATAGGTAGGGATTGCTATCATCAGCAATCTCTATCACTTCAAAATCCACTAGCACACTTTCCCCTTCAATATCTATGGTGATTCCCTGCAATCTTCCTAGAGGTAGGATCTTTTACTGGTTCACCATACACAGCTGGATAGGAGATCATTACAGTGTAGGTCTTCCCATGCACTTCCATGTCTACTTTGGTAGAGCATTCACGTATGATCCTAGGTCTAGAATCATTTGATCCATCTCATATTCCCCAATCTCCATGTTAACGTCATTTCCTTTCCTATCCTTGTCATATGATTCAGAATCTTCTGAACTACGAACAGTTCTCCTAGTGTGGTCCCAACGCATCCATTTATGAGTTCCTACAGTCCCTTTACTACCTTTCTATCATGCAGTAGCTTAATGCATGTTTCCAGGAATGTCGTGAGCATCAATGGGTCCATTTCTGGCTCCGTTTTGTCTTTTCTTCCTGACATGGAAGAAACAATGAATCTCTTCCTAGCTTCCATGAAGGTTTCCTTAGTGCACTCCAAATCAAACTTTGGTTCTTTCATCGGAGCCTTGTGAACCCAAGTACTATCTTCAAGCTACTTTCCTTTGTCATCCCCCATCGTCATCCCACTTCAGAGCACAATGTTTACGTTGGGGTCTTCCTCACGTGGCTTAGACCTCATCATTTGTAGGTTCTGAGTTAGGGAGGTTGGAGCACTCCCTTGTCGCGTAGCCTTGCTATCAGTGTGGGACAATCCTCCATCTCATGATCAAACAATGGACAATACAAGCATGATGGATGCGTTGGATTCATACAATCATGGGTATAGTGTCCTAACCCTCTGCAATTGTAACATATCGATAGTCCATGACCTCTTCCAAGTCCTCCTCCACCTCGGCCTAGTTCGTGCCCCTGAAATTTGGCTCACACTATCCCTGTGATCTAGTCAAGGGGTCGCGTTTCGGCCTGAACTCTATAGGTGGGGGTCCTATCCATCATCAACTCATAACTTCTACAGGTGCGCTCATCATGCCCCACAGATCTATACAAATTACAAGACAATTGTTGTTTATTCTGTGTGTACTTCTGCAACAGATGGTACTTGTTTGTAGCATGCTTTCCTCCTATTTGACAAATCGTGCATCACAACGTAGGTGTCGCGCTAGGTCCTTCTTGTGCCTCTGGTCTCAACGGCATTGGTCCTCCTCCCATGAGGTAATTCGTGAACATTGGGAAGTGGTCCTTGTCATGACCCTAAACCTTACACTTAACACACCATACCTCGTCGCGCACTTCTGGTCAAGCTATACTATCTTGTTTGAGACACTGCGTCTCAAGGCACAACTTTTTCAACTGTGTGTGGATCTGCTAAACTCCCAGGTTAGGATCTCGTATTCGGGTTTCATTGTTATGAAACTAGCTCACAAGAAGATAGAAAAGATAGATGAATGACTTATAAATAAGCCTCTTCGAGGGGGAAACCTCCTTTACATTACACAAATGAACAATTCTAGGATGATACAAATGATAAGACCTCCTTTCTATATGCAAGAGTCTAAGGGGTCATAATATAATCAGAGTTGACATAACAATAATAATGTAAGGGCATAATAATAGCAATAGTGGGCTTTTATGGGGCACAATAATAACAATATGGGGACTACATGGGCACAAAAATATAATAAGGTGGTTGTACTAATAACAACAAGGGGTTACACTAGTAGTATAAGGACCTAACATGCCCCTCTCCAAAAAGTGTTGTGCTCAAAGCTTGAGTAGTTCTGATCCTTCTGTATAAAATTCTTGTCTTCCCATGTGGAATCTTTAGCAGGTAAGCTCTTCCACTTGATGAGATACTATGAAATTGATCGATTTTGTAGATGTCAATTCCTTGTTTCTATGACTGTTCCAGGTTCCAATATGATTTTTCCTTCCTCTTCAAGTTCTCACAATCTTGTTTGAATTGGGTTATTCTATGACTTTTGAATGAGTAGACACATTTCTTTGTCCTCCTTCCATTCATCCCTTGCTTCGTTTATCCAATCTGTTTGGATAATAGAAATAGCACAAAACAATGCTTCCACATCCTCATCCTTTCTTGAGAGTGCATCTACAACAAAATTCTTCTTCCCTTTTCTATAGATGATGTCAAGGTCATAACCCAACATATTTGTGATCCATTTTTTCTATTCTTCTGAAGATAATATTTGTTCTAAAAAGTATTTAAGACTACCATGATCCATTTTTACCTTGAAGTGTCTTCCCATTGGGTAAGTTTGCCATTTCTTAAGTGCATGTAGTATTTCCAACATTTCCTTCTCATAAATAGCTTGCTTGAGATGTAGCCGTAAAAATACCCAATCACCTACATCAAAACATTTTTCACTGTGATGTTGATCTACCTGTTGTTTCATTAGATTCTCCACCAAAGTGGCATTATCATTTGAAAGTTGGAGAACTTGTTTTTAATGCTCAATGTGATCTTTCACTGCTTGAACCTTTTCCTTCTTGATATGTCCTTCTATCTTTAGAGTTTGAGGAGTGGTAATTTCTTCCAGTGCTTTACAAGATATTGTCAGATTCATTTCTTGATGCTCAATGTGATCTTTCACTTCTTGAACATTTTTCTTCTAGATATGTCCTTCTATCTTGATAGTTTGAGGAGTGGTAATTCCATCCAATGCATTACAAGATATGGTTGGATTCATTTCTTCTTTCTTGACGTAATCTTGAACCCCTTTCTTCTTGATATGTTCTTCTATCTTGAGAGTTTGAGGAGTGGTAATTCTTGCCAATGCTTTACAAGATATGGTCTGATTCATTTCTTCTTTCCTGGTGCATATCCTCTTCTTTTGATGTTTTTGGATCCTTTTCTTCCTCCTCTTCATACTCTATGTAAAATAATTTCTTCTCAGCACACTTATGACCTTTAGTGCATTTGCTATCACAATTGTAACAAAGTCCATTTTTTTGTTTTTTCTTCCAATTGTTGTGGTGTAACCCTTGTAGGTTCTGGAAGGCTAGGAGAAACAACACTTCCATTATTATAGTTGTGAGGGGTAGACTTCCTTGTTGCCATAATTTTATTTTCCACTTTGTAACCAAGCCCTTTTTCTCTTTCCAATTGTTGTGGTATTGCTCTAAAGAAGGTGTTTCTCTTTGTATCCTCATAATGTGCTATCATTTCCTCTGTGAAAATTGACCACGCAACAAGTTGTTTACAAGAACAAAGCCCTTTATACCATAAAAATTGATCCGATTCTAAATATGAAGATGCAATACATACCTTTTGTAACAGTGATACACCATGTAGATCAAAATATTGCTCCATCTGAAGTATCCAATTTACCGGATCCTTGCCATCAAACTTCCTCATATCGCCTTTTCTTGATTTTAGGAGCTCAATCTTGAAACAAATATAACTATGTAATTCGGTTCTTCCAGTTTTAAAATTTCAAACTATAGTAGCCCTATACGTCCTCTTTCCAATGCGACTAGTCTAATCGAATTTATATTCTCCAAGAAAAAATTATGCATAATCTCTCAAGATGACTTGACTATATACCTTTTTAGAAGAGCGAATTTGTATGAAGTGTCATGTGTCACTGTTTTAACCTTAGTATCTAAAAAATATACACAAGAAACTACAGTCTGTCCTCTTTCTATGACTTCTTATGAAATTTCAATCTGAAGCTCAAAACAAAAGTTATCATGATTTTCCCCAAGTGACCTGTTTGGAATGTAATTCGGGAGGCTTCCAAAAGGCCAACTTCCTCAGATCATAGCTCCACAAATATAGCACTAAAAGCTCTAAAATTTGGACCCAAGCATCTAAAACGTCACAAAAAAAAGGTTATATTGCCAATGCCACGATAACATGTTTGGAGCAACGAAACCCTATAATCCAAAGCTCTGATACCAAATGTTATGAAACCAGCTCACAAGAAGATAGAAAAGATAGATGAACACCTTAGAAATAAGCCTCATTGAGGGGGCAACCTCCTTTACATTACACAAATGAACAATTCTTGGATGATACAAATGACAAGACCTGCTTTCTATATATATGAGTCTAAGGGGTCATAATATAATCAGAGTCAACATAACAATAATAACAATATGGGGTCTACATGGGAACAACAACATAATAAGGTGGTTATACTAATAAAAATAAGGGGTTACACTAGTAGTATAGGGACGTAGCATTCATGCAGCCTCATCGCAATCTCCAATGCCTCGACCTGAGTTGTTAGCCTCTGTCGTGATACCACATTCCTTAAATGCATCATTAGTAATGCTACAAACCATTCACAGTGTTTTCCATCTATCAAAGTCATGTTAGCTTCGTGAATCATGCACTTCAATCTCTGATCCAAATCCCAAGGAGTCTCACCTGGTAGCATCATGATCTCCTTGAACCCAATGATCGACTGTGCCTCTGACTTCAGCTCGCTAAATTCTCTATTTAGCATAATTTGGATGTTTGTGATCCCCGCATTCAGATTGTTATTAGAATGCTTAATATACCAGGTTAGCGCACGATCCTGTGGGGCATTGACCAACGTTGATTTCTTTATATTTTCATCTGTAACTCCTTGCGCTTCATATACAACTTTTATCACGAACAAAAATTGGTCTGGATCTTCATTTCCTACTCCCTTGAACACTGACAAGTTTATTGCGATTGCCATATTAACTTACGGTGGTGGTGGAGGTGGTATGGGCAAAGATGGAGGTGAATATGGTGAAACAAGTGGTGGTGTGGATGGGGGTGGTATGCACAGAATCCTCTGCCTTATAAAATTGATTGCACTTCTTGGTGAGATCTTCATGAGCTCCTCCTCATCCCCTCGCGGAGGTGAAATGGAGGGGCTAGCTTCTAGTTCTGTACTACCTTCGTTTCTGTAAATTCTCCCATTTCCCATAGCCCCAAACATCAATGTATTCACATAACCCACTTTTCACACAATAGCATTTTAATCCAAGTTTTCAAAGACTTAACGTACTTGCCTCGCGGTCCTTTCAGGAAGTGTCGTTCTACCTCACTATAGCTGACTGAAGTATCTACTACGAACTTAGTAATGAATCCTCCTATAATTAGATCGAGCCAATGATCAACAGTGCATGCAATTATATCCCCTAATGCTTCCAATCTTGCGCACCAACTCTCGGGCCCACACAATAGGTCTGTTGAGCTTGCACCTTCCTTAGTTATTTGTTAGCTTCGTGATCCACTCGTATAGCTTAGTAGGGAAAGATGCCAAGAAAATTTCATGGATCTCTATGTAAAGGTAGTAGTCTAACCACTCTTCTTTTGATAGTCACAAGTTCTTGTTCTCCTGTGCTGTGAACTCATGAATCTTCCTATCCAACCAATCTTCAATTTCTTTCTTAGTTAGATTCCAATGATACGACATCAGACATCTCTATGCAGATCCCGGTCCCGGAAACAGAACCATTTGTTGGCTTGTTGGGGCCTGACCCAGGTTCGGAGTTAATTAGCCAAACAAATCCCTATAGTATTGGCCCTTTCGGCAATAATCTGCATAGCGTGGACTAAGGTCTCACTCGAAGTAGTATGGGGGGGCGGTGCTAGAACCAGGTTTCCGCAGCCTTGAGATGTCTGAGGGGGTGATTTGGTCCAACTGTGAGTCCCTTCATGTAGGTTACATCGCACACTTCCCTGTCCTTCCTACCTTGATATATTTGCCTTCGCGTAGCCCTAACTAGGGGCTGTGAGGCATCTGCACTGCCGGAGCAGCGACCTGCACTATCTCCCTAAGTCACACCCCAGATCTCACTATCTTCTTATAACAATTAGTTATCTTCGCATATCAAATGCCTTAAATTATATTTTCTTATTCCACATATTCATACGAGTTCACGTAGCAAATAAACAATAAACTTGCACTCATACCCAATAATACATAAAACAGGAAAAGATACATAGAAATATGGTAAAACTTCTCTTTTATTAATTCTTCCAATGGTTACAGACTCGACCTGCCCTGCACACTTACCTGTAGGGGTCAGCGCACTCAGCTACAGACTACTAGGCCTCTGCACACATAGCTGCAGAGCCTTCTCCTACTCTATGACCCAATGACATGACTTACACTCCAATTCAATGCTTTATCAATTCCTTAGATTCATCATGCTTCTATTAGATGTCTCTTACACTTAGAGCCTCACTCTATTTACACAATCCCATGGTCTACAGACCATGGGAGGATCTTTCAAACTGACATTACATTACAAAACCAAGGGCAGACAACCCTATGACTCTATTATGACTTTGCACTCCTGTTATATGAGAATAGTGTCCACACAGATGCTGCTATTCCCACTAAGATGGGTGGCTATCTTAGAAACAAACAATCAAAGTCTACTATTGATTCCTTTTATGAAAATAGATGAGAGGAGAACTAAGAGAGCCAACCTGAGTCTTGCGCTCGATTTCCTCTCCTTCTTGATAGAGTTTTTCTGCTTGCTCTTTGTCTGCTCAGCTTCAAAAGGACTTGTAGAATCACAACAACATTCTACTATGCAAGAAACAAGGATCTAAGTTCATAAATAATGCAGGATCAGATGTGCATTAACCATATACAAGCATATATAAACAAGTACACAAGAATATGGAAGGAAACAAGAATAGCTTTATTCAGATGAAAAGTAGCAAGAGGATTACAACCATGTGCTCTGAACCAGCATCATCCTCTAGCTAGGAAGCCCTTCTTCACCTCAAGCAAAGCTTAGATCACCCAACACTGTGAATGTACACCAGAAAACCAACAACACTTCTCTATAAGATACAAATTTCCAGCCTCTGGATCTCTGTGATGAGGGATCCATATATAGATGATTACAGAGAGGTGAGTCATCTTTTGGGATCTTGATTAGTGTCCTCTCTCTGATATTTCCTACTTCCACTTGGAGAATGATGATCTCTTACTCATCCCTGGTCAAAAATGGAGTGGCAAGTGTCAGAGGGGAAGCTTCTGGAAAATTCCATGATCTTCCACCTCGCATTTTCGTCCCTGCCATTTGTCCATTCCCGACCATCGCACCCTACAGAGGAGAAAAACAGTATGCATCGCACATTGTACATTGGGAAGGTGATATGCATCGCACCCTCTACATTGAGCTTTCAGTATGGTCCAGTTTTGACCATTTATGAGCAATTTTCAGTGGAGAACTTCTGGGAGATGATGTAATCAATTGACCTTGTTCCATTAGGCAATGAAGCAACACTTTTAGGGACTTAGGAGCCCTTAGTTTATGGACATTTGTGATTGGGGTTGAAGTGCCCAAAAATGTCTATAACATAGAGGAGATGAAAAGACACGTGGTGGAGTGCCACAAGATTGGGTGCAGCTATTCTGACGGGTGGAAAATGCCATCGTCTTCTTCTGTGTTGCTCACCTTGAACAGGATCCATAGATGGACGATCAGATATTTTTTTATTAGACACGATTATGGGCATAATCCATAATTTTGTAGGTCATTTTTGTCCCAATTTTGTATATTATTTTGAACATAAAAATATATATATGTGTCGACAGTTTAACACGATGATCATTTATATATAGATGATTCTTCAATTATTTTTTATTTTTTAATGTGATGAATGATTTATGTGGCAATCTAATGCTTGATTAGTGATGGAATCTGAAAATGAATTTTATGATTGTGGAATATAAATAAATGTGATATAAACAAATGATCTCTGTAATAAACGCACTCTCAAAAATTGGTGATATAAATAAGGATCTCTCACATGATATTTGTTATTTAAATGAGATACCACCAATTGTGAATCCAAGTAACTACTAATGAATCAATACCAAGAGATATTGCCTCATATAGTAAATTAATGACAATAGTATATTCATCGACATTATTTGAAGCAGAACCGATACATACGCCTCTTGAAACGAACAACCAGCCAGATGGATAATCAATCAACCAAGCCATGGAAGCAAGGTTCCGGGTGTGTCTACTAGCACCGTCAACAAACCCTAGATATATCAAATCATCCATCAATACCTACCAAAGAAGACCAAAAATATTAACGTCACTATGAAACCGATAGATATATATGCACAAATATAAAATATTTACAATCAAGAAAATGCTAGGACGAAGCCTAAGTAAAATACTTTTTAAGATAGAACCCATTTATGGGCTCCGCCAACTCGTTTCCTCAAAATCAATCAACTCATAAGCTCCCTTTTTCAAAACCTTTTTGACAATGAAGGGAAAGTGCCACATAGATTTAAACTTTCCTGCCCCCAAGGCATCTTTGTCTTGGTCATAGACCAGGACAAGGTCACCTTCAAAGAAAACCCTAGGACAAACAACCTTATCATATTGATTTTTTACACTCTTTTTATGAGCTTCATTGATTATGGTTGCATCTTGACGCTGCTCATCGAGATGTTCCAAATGAACGGGGCATTCTTCGATACTAGAAGTATCTAAAAGAAGTTCAACAACTAATTTAAGGTAAGGAATTTCACATTCGACAGGAAAAATTGATTCCAACCCATAAACTAGTTGAAAAGGAGTAAAACCAATGGCAGCCTTGACTAACATTCGGTGTGCCCAAAGTACCGAGTATAGTATACTGTGCCAATTGGATCGATATTTGTTAATAGTCCTTTGTAGGATGATTTTTATGGATTTATTCATAGTTCAACCTGCCCATTGGCCTTAGGATGGTAAGGAGATGAATGCTCCTATCGGAAACCCAAATTAAGAGCCAATTCAGACATCATCTGATTTTGGAAATTTCTATCATGGTCAGTGACAATCTCTTTAGGTATACAAAACAAGGAAATGACTTGATTGAAGAGAATTAAGGTTGTTGTTTCACCATCATTCTTGAAAATAGGCATAGCCTTGGCCCACTTAGTAAAGTATTCGACAACTACAATGATATACTTGTGATTTCCTCCCAAAGGTAGATTGCAAGTACTAAAATAAATACCCCACTTCGTGAATGGACTGATGGTGATCACAAGGAAAAAATGAGTTGGATGCACATGAATTTTTCGAGTATAAACTTGACAAGGTTGGCATCTCTTGACCACTTAAATACAATCCTTGAAGATCAAAGGCAGAAAGTAGCCTGCATGCAAAAAAAATTGGGTTGTTGGAATCCCAAATAGATGACCACCACAAGCTCCACTGTGGCAATCATTAAGCACAGAGTCAGCTTCTTCTAAGGTTAAAAAATGTCTAAGGATTGAATCAACCCCGCGACGATGTAAAGTGTCAGTTATAATAATATAACATTTAGCCAAGTGATGTAACTTTATAAGCTGATCCTTCGAAAAAGTGAGCGAAAACTTCGAAGCTTGGAGATATATAATGATTAGGATTGTTGGGATAGGGTCCCCTAGGGTCCATTCTAGGGAAAAATTCCCAAGTTTTGTTGTAAGTAATGTAAAGTCTCCACAATATTTGGTCAAGGAGTGTGTAGATAGTAAAATATCATAAAAGGTTTTACCCTTCTTTTACGTAAGTTGTTTCAGCTTTAGTAGATCTATCCATCATCTGCAGACCATGGGATTGTATAAAAAGGAGAG
>APFE031025406.1:177548-218616 GCA_000404065.3 Pinus taeda | reverse complement strand
AAGCTGGAGAGGCCAATCGCTCGTGAATCTTTTCATATTTTACGAGTCATATGAAAAGAGCTTAAAGAAGACTCATTTTTGAGGAACGAGTGATGGTTACGGGTAGTAGCTGATTCCAGGTAAGATTTGGAATTTTCTAATCACGACAGTGTTAAAAGGATGGCTAGCAGAATCACTCTTTGCAGATTCTCCTCGAAGGGGTAAAGAATCATATGGGGTTGAATGATCGGCTAAAAACAGAGTGGAGGTGATGGCAAGAACACGACCAAGGCTCAAAAGATGGTGATAAGGCATTCACAATGGTTATTTACCTGTTCATTTTTTAATGAGCTTAAATGCGAGGAGAAACACTTGCTCATGATTTATGTTTTTTTTTAACAAGCTTAAACTATGCGCTAAAACTGCTCGTGGAGAGTTTATTTTTTAACGAGCTTGAAATTTGCGACAACATTGCTCACCATGATGGTCATTGATTTTTTGATTTACCGACATTTTGTTCTTTCAAAGATAGTACTACCTGTTCATCTGCTTCATCAAACCGATTATAAATGAAAACATATGTATGATAAATGAGTCAAAACACTAATATTTTACTTGAATTATGTGCATAGTAAATTAAAAGTGACTTTTACCTCTCATTTTACCATTTCATTTGAATTTGGTTTGTTGGAGCTCTGGAGGTGCTTTTCCCCCCTGATTTTCACCGGCGGATTCCGGGAGATTCTGTGGAAGATTTGTGACGCTGTTCAGACCAGGTAGGAGCTAAACTTATGCTCTTTCATTACATGCCTTTCATTTTGGATATTGAGCTCATTTCCCTATCCTGCTGAGCCCCTAGGGTTTGAAGAACTCGCCCTAATATCACCGCACCCTTCCTTAGTCAAAAGGTGCGATGCATATTGATGTCTCCACTGACTAGTCAGTATGCATCGCTCCTAGACCACTTGCTGGGGTGCGATGGGCGCAGGGAGGAAAACTTTTGCACAGTTTCCTCTTGAAATTTTTGCCTGTTTTCACCAAATGAAGATCCTGACTCTTCCCTTGTTTGTTTTTTAGAGATTCATCGGAGGAAAATTGTTGTCACATGGTGAGAACGTGAGCATGAAGAAGAGGACGATGTTGCTTTACATGATCTGGGCACAGTAGCTGCATTACAGAACTGTGGCTTGCTGAAGTTTTTCCGTATCTCAAGCATGAGACAAAAAATTAGCTTGTTGCAGTATTTCCTCAATTCCTAGGATCCTATCAACCAGGTATTCCAGATTAGGGGCAAATCAATCCCCTTGATAGTGGTGGACATCTATTTTCTGATCGGCTTATCGAGGCATGGTGCCTCTCTCTCTTTATCAGGTTCCGCTCGTGGGGGTGAGTCTGTAAGGGAGTACATTCACCGGAATTACAGAGAGGGATCTCAACCAAGTGTTGACGGCAAGATCAACATCCGAGACGTCAATGACCGGCCCTTGCAAACCATCCTATTCACTTTTGCTAGACTGGCTGGTAGTTCTGCTCTTCATATAGCGAACAAATCTTATATGCAGTATGCTTTGGAATGCCTTGAACCGAAGGTGTTCAATTGGTGTGATGCAGTAATTTCTGTGATGAAGGAACAATTGATCAAGGTGAAGAGTGGCAGGTCTAAGAACTTTGGTTATGGTTCTATTTTGACTACTTTCGCCTTGGAGCGAATCCCACTGATGCAGCCACATTATATATCACTTGGTCTACCTCCACCGACCGAACCACGGATGCAAAGATGGGTCGATCTTATGTCTCGGCATGCTGGCCAACCTCAGATTTCTTTATCTGAGACCTTCTTTGAGTGGTTTGACCATTAGGAGATGGTCTATGCCAGGTTCCCATATGCTGGTATGGACTTCCGAGGTGATCCAGATTTGGTGTTGCCAGCTGGAGAGCAGTGGGGTGTCATGGGTAATTTTCTTCTAACCATATCTTTGTTCATTGTTGTTTATAATGTTCTTATATTCTTATGATCAAGACTAATCAAAACTCATGTGCTCATGTAGATGTTGGCCCAGTTCGACCAGCAGTGCGCTGTAGAGACCTAGCAGCCGTTCCAGCAGGAGAAGCGATTGGGAGGGCTATCCTTCACGACCTTGATGTGGTTGAGACTCTTTCGGCACTGCAGGACCAGATTGAGGGTTTTACCCTTGGTATCCCAGATGTGAGGACCGATGAGCTGCCTTTACAGTTGCAGCAACATACCACTGGAGTGCCAAGTCGATGGACTAGGCTCTTACGCATGATTGCACAGGCGGTGACTTGTTATCACTAGCATCATTAGGCTAGGGTGCCCCCTAGAATTTTTAGTTTTGGGCTATTTGACCAATTTTGTCTTGGTTACAGAACATTATGTACAGACTATAAATAGTTATGGAACATATTTTTGATTTTCGGAGCTTTATTTTGGTTCAGTTACATGATCTTGCTACATATATTGATGTGATGCTTCTTTTTATAAATGTCACAAATATATATCTAACATATAATTTGCCAATGAGTCTGTTAATGTGTTTAAACTTATGGAAATATATTGATATTGGATGAAATCAAACTGTCTTTCCAAAATTTTGACCCTTAGGAACATGCGATAGATAGCTGGATTTTGTATAGCATAGATGTCAATGAGTTGTAGAATGATGAGTTGTGAGTCTAGCCTGACGAAAAGTCGGCATATATCATGTCTGATGGCATCAGAAAGGAGTACTATTAATGCACTGTACTCAGCGATATTGTTCGTAGACCGACCAATACATACTCCTTTGAAACTTACTAACTCGCCGCTGGGATTGAAAATGGCCCATGCCACAGAAGACAGATTCCATGAACTACGACTTTCCCTATCGACATATCCAACAAATGATTCCAGTAGGTTTGAAATCTGCAACGAATGAAAAAAGTGGATTACTTAACCAAATTAAATGCTCTTGGCAAAAACAAAAATGTAACAAAAGCACGAGGACTACTATGCGAGATCAAGCATAGTAGCACTTGAGGTACAACCCGTTGTGAGGTTGCGCCAGTGGAATCCCATCATAGTCCATCAACTCATAGGCTCCTTTTGCTAACACTCATTTAACAATATAGGGATCCATCCATAATGATTTGAATTTCCCTGCTCCCAATTTATCGGATTCCTAGTCATAAAGTAAAACCAGGTCACCCTCTGAGAAGATGCAAGGTTTGAAATTCTTGTCGAACTGTGCTTTGACTCGTTTTTTATGAGCCTCGTTAGCCAAAGCTGCATCACGATGGGTTTCATCCAAATGGATCAATTCCAAGAAATGAGCCTCTTCTTCTGAGGTTCTGGGGAGAAGGTCGACTACGAGTTTGAGGGATGAGATTTCACATTGAACCGGTAAGATTGCTTCAAAACCGTACACCAATTGAAAAGGTGTGAATCCGGTTGCATTTCTTACCAATGTCTAGTATGCCCACAAGGCCGAGTACAGGATTAGGTGCCAATCCCGTTTGTGGACTCCGATCATCCTTTGCAGCATGCGTTTTTAGGACTTTGTTGATTTCTTCAACTTGTCTGTTAGCTTGCGGATAGTATGGAGTAGAGTTGTCGTGGGACAATCCTAATTTGGCAGCCAACTCAACCATCATGTGATTGCGAAAATGCGATCCATGATCTGTGACTATGGATTGTGGAACGCTGAATCTGGAGACTACGTGATTGAAGAAGAAAAGTGTAGCCGTTTTGCCGCTGTTGTTTAATATAGGCATCGCCTCGGCCCATTTGGTAAAATAGTCCACCACGACTATTATGTACACATGCCCCCCGATCGAGGTGGGGTTACATGTCATGAAATCTATGCCCCACTTGGCAAATGGCCCAATAGCTACTACTAGTTGTAGCGGTGCGGGTGGTCTTCTAGTTTTGCTATCAAAAATTTGGCAAGCATGACAACTTCTAACTGCGGTTATGTAATCTTTGAACATTATTGGCCAAAAGTATCCTACTCGCAAAATTTTTTGCGCCGTAGCATAAGCAGATTGATGCCCCCCACACACACCTGAATGGCAGTCATTTAAGAATTTTTCGGCCTCCTCAATGGTGAGGCACCTCCGCAAAACTATATCGATACCATGACGGTAAAGAGTATCATCGACGATCACGTAGTCTTTTTCTTGGTATCGAATACGTCATTGTTCGGAGCGTGAGGTATTATACCTGTATGTTTGTGTCTGGAGATAAATGATTATATCTCCGTACCACAAGTCGCTTGAAGATATCAGAAAAAAATTTTCATCCACGATTGCTTCTTTGGATGTTGCATCGTTGGACGGTGATGGGAGATCACACAATAACTCCGCGAACGCTAGGGCTTTCTTTGATTTGGATTTTTTGAATTCCAAATCAAATTCTTGTAGAATTGTTATCCATTTCGTATACTTGCCCCTCAGCAACTATCGCGACAATATATGAGTCATGGGGTTGCAATCTGACAAAATGGTAGTTTTCCTAAAGAGGACGTAGTGTCGAAATCTCTGTATTGCTTGAACAGCTACAGGGGCTAGCTTTTCAATGTAGGAGTATTTCATTTCCACGTCATTTAAGTTTTGGCTTAAATAATATATAGGATGTTCAATTCCATTGTCTTCTTGAACTAAAACCATTGCTATGATCATATCTGCTGCAGTCAGATAGGTTAAAGTCTTTTTGATAATCAGGAGCATACATTAATGATGCTTGTATTAGAGATTTTTTTAAAGCATCAAAGGAAGCTTGCACGACCTGTTCCCAAATGAAGGGTACATCCTTTTTCAAAAGATGAGTATAACCTTTAGCTAGTTCGGCGTAATTTGGAATGAACCTCCTAAGGAAATTTTCTTTCCCTTGGAGTTTCTGAATCTGAAGTAGGCTTGAAGGTGGAGGCAAATCGATGATTTCCTAAACCTTGCAAGGGTCGAGATGAATCCCATCCTTTGAGACAACGAATCCAAGTAAATGACCAGAATTGACACAAAACACACAGTTGTGTGGATTGAGTCTTATCTTGTAGTGTCGGCAACGTAGAAATATGGCTCTCAAATGGCACGGATGATCAGTCTGCTTTCGTGAATGGGCTGGGAGATCATCGAGATAAGGTTGAACGATGTTTTTGATGTCATGGAAACCATAGTTCATTGCTCTCTGAAAAGTTTCCCCTGCGTTCTTCAAACCAAAGGGTAGCTTGCAGTATGCGAATGTGCCCCAAGGACAAATGAATGCAATCTTTGACTAGTCCTGTGGGCGGATATTTATTTGATTATACCCAGAAAATCCATCCATGAATGAAAAGATTTCACATCCGGCGCATTCATCAATTATCTGGTCGATAAAGGATGTAGGGTAGTTGTCTTTCGGACAAGCTTGATTTACATCCCTGTAATCAACGCATACTCTAATCGTTCCTTGTTTTTTCATCACAAGATCAATATTCGATACCCAATCAGTTAGAGGAACAGGGTAAATGAAACTAGCATGGAGGAGTTTCTCAACTTCCGCCTTGATGGAAACGGCTTTCTTGGGGTGCACCTGCCTTAGTCATTGTCGTACCGGTTTGACATATGGATACATCTTAATCTCGTGTTCAACTATGCTTGAGTCGATACCTGGTATTAAATTCATCATATGACCAGGCAAAGACATCTCTAAACTCGCAAAAGAGAGTGCTATATATTTCCAGTTCGGAAGAAGAACAAGATTTGCCAACATGAATGTTCTCTACAACATCTGTTTTGGTTGAGATGTTTATGGCAATAGTCTCTTCGATATTGGATAGGTTTCTCTCAGAATCCACTCTGTTGACAGTATTCGTCAGAAAGTCAAATACTGAAGGATGTTGTAGGTCGCAAAAATTATCTTCTTTACAAGTCAAAAGATGGGAACTGTTATCATCAAAATAGGACCCTGATAGGTTGTTGATCAGACTATCTCGGTGAACTATTTCAAACCAATATTCTAGCTAAGGCTTAGCCTCCTCAGCCTGAGAGGGCTCTCTCAAAGGGTTAATGATTTAGATTAAAGATATGAATAGATGGCTAACTCTATGGTTTGTAATTGTATATGTTTATAGGTTGAAAGATGAAGGCCGGCTACCATTGGGCTATGGAGTCAAAGTATGTTTCAGTACCACATCAAGATCAGCTTAACATGAAGTCAGGGCATAGAGAGTTTTTATGCATCAACAAAACAAAGATACAATGCAAGGAAACACAGTTAATAAATACATGAAGGAAGTTAGAGCATGATTGATGAGTTCTAAGTAACATGTATTCATACCACTGCAAGTAAGTGAAAGAGGAAAGCCATGAGACAATATGACATTAAAAACTATCTTTGAATCCTGAATAGTGAAGCCAAAGCATTCTACCTAGCATGGAAGTCAAGGCATTATAGAGTTCAAGTGCAGAAATGAAAATACAAAACAGTGAAACATAGTTAGTTTATCTATGAAGGAAGTCAGAGCATCATTGATGAATTCTGAGTATCATAACTAAAAACCACTACAATGTAAGTATTTTAAATGCCATCATAACAAGAACATACAAGAACTCTTCATGAACCTTGAGTTGTCTAAGTAGAAATTTGCATTAGGTTAAAAATATACACAGTCTGCACATAGAGCAGCAGCTGAGACAAAAAGTCTCCAACCCTTTGCTAATTTGACCTTTTGCTCTATATAAAGCATTTAAAATTAGGATTTCATCATCCCTCATCAATAGAATTCGAATTTTCCATCAGTGACACCTATTCTAACCATAAAACAAACCATTAATTAGAACTAGCTGTTAACTAGGAGTGTTAGTGACCTAATACAACTAAGAGTGTAACTCCTTATCATGATTACAACAACCTTATCTAAGAATTTAAAGAATTATTTGAAAACTTGCAACCTTAATAAGTTTAATTTGATGAAGCCTCCCACGTGGTCATCTGATTGCTGAAGACAAACCCTAGAAATCAGGGAACATGTTTCCCTGTTTTTAGGTTTAGGATCCTTGAAAATAGCAGATGGGACAGAGCCTTTATCTCCTCATCCATGATACATTTTTCGAAACTGAAGGAGGTTTTTGTATTCCATGATGTCTAGAACACAAACCTTTATTTGTTTTTTAAAATACTTCTCCAGATGTCCCGAATCTATCCTTGAAAAACGCGTATCAAACAGGAAAAATTCGTTCTCTGAATTTTGGGTTGCAAAGAAAGCTTATTATCTCCCAACGGAAAACACTTATGAAGAAAGTGAGATAGGTTATGTTAGCTGGAGAGTTTATGAAGAGAAACCTCCTTCATAATTCCAAAATACCTTTTCATGTGACCCGAAACAGATCTTGAAAAATACTGCTAAAACCAAAAGACCAAGCTTGACTTTCAGCAGTTTCGTAGCACAAGTTTAACCATAAATTACTCCCACCTCAGAATGAATTTGATGAAAATGAAAGAGGTTTTTGTAGTTCCGCATGTTAGGAAGAAAAGCCTCTTTCAGTTTTCAAAATTGAGTTCTCAGCTGCTCAGGAAACCTTCTGGAAGTTAACTAGTAAAAACAGTTTTTCTGCTGAAACAGGTTGCTTCAGGGGTTTCGTAGCGCGCTACGAAAACTCCTAGTTTAGTGATTTCGTAGCGCAAAACTGGTTTTTTACACTGTCTGTGCTACAAAAACACCTAGAGTGAGTTTTTCACTATGAAAACCTTGACACAAGTTTGACACATGGAATTCTAGGTGATGTGGGACCAATGATGGGCAAGAATGGAGTGTTGACCCTATTTGACCATACCAACAAAACTCTTTTATAGATCTTAGACATGAAAACAACCATGGAAAGACTAGACCAAGACTAACATGAATCCTTTGGAATCAAACTGATGTCAAAACACATGGTGAGGCTTTTAGGACATGGAATGAGGCTATGAAACTTTTTGGAAAAGAGAATGACACTTGTTGAGATGAGATGATTCAAAACCTATAAGAATATGACTAGAAACAAGGAAAACTTTCCAAAGCTTAGAAAAAAAAAATAGGGTGATAACAGTACCAATGTTTACTTGCCTAGTTTTCAACGGTGTAGTGATATATGGTTCTCTATCTACAGAGCTTCGATATCACAATGGCCTTCCAATTCTAGGATATTGATATTCCTTGGATCCTCATCCTCCCCTTTAACAGTCATATTATAGAATTCCAGCGCATGGCGCAGCTAGGTGCTCTAATCTAATTGAACCAATTCCAAAGGATCCTGTGAATTTTGAAGATCGTTGCCTTAACCTCCTGCAGCACCTCATCAATGCTTTCAAATCCGTATTCAAAACTGAAGGTCATAAAAAATCCTTCCCTTAAGATATCCCACTCCACGATGTCGTGGTGGAGCTTAGTTTCGAGGTACCAATTCATAGGGATTATATCCATAGTGTGATAGAATAAGTGCACCCACTCTAGCTGTGGCTCTATTCTGTAGACTTTAGTACACTTGCTAAATGATCACACGGATCATTCCTCCCATCATATTTCTTATTTAACCGCACTTTAGGACAACCAAATCACATCCTCATCATTCTCCTGTAATCGCATCATTCATGAAAATTGTCCTTGTGCATACCCCACCATCAAGTGGGCATAGCACGCAGTGCCAAATCTAGAGACTGAAAATGATGATCCTCTAGGATTTCACTTTCAAAAGCATCCAAAAACTTATCTACATCAATTAAACCATAATAATAAGGTAAATCTCTTACCTCTAAGGACACACAATGCAGTGGTTTAGTCATCATATTGCAACGCAACATAGATACTTCATGCAGCCTATTCTTCCAATGCACCGATTCTTCATCTGAGTCTGAGGTACAGGAGATTTCATGGTCCCATGCAATCCATCCATAAACTATTGGATTAATCAAGTCTTGGTCTCGCGTTGTTATTTTATGGATCTAATCCCAATCATAATCACTTTCCTCATAGTCACGGACCGGTTCAGTATAACACAGTCCTTCTGCAAGGTCCAATGGTACTACAACATGGAGCAATTTCCTTTCAAATGACATTGTTCACTTCTTCAAATTGATGACCCCATTCATGTCGAAAGCCCAATCAATTCCCAGGAGTGTGGGGTATGGATTGTTGTCATCAACAATCTATATTGCTTCAAAATCAGCCAGCGCACTTGCACCTTCTATATTTACGATCACTCGATGCACTCGTCCCATAGGGATAATCTTCTACTAGTTTTCCATCCTCAATTGAATCAGAGACCACTACAGTGCAGGTCTCCCCATTCTTTCCCATGTATGTTTAGGCAAAATGTTCACATTGGATCCCAGATCCAGAATAACCTGGTCCATCTCATAGTCTCTTATTTGTGCGGTGATCCTCATCTCATGCCCTATTATTGCCTTATGTTTTGCAATCTTTTTGACTATGTAGTGTCCTTCAAGAGCATTTTCCTTACCAGCACACTTCTTTATCAATTCTTGTAGACCTTTCACAGCCTTGCTATAGCGTAGTAGTTTCATACAAGTCTCAAGGAAGGTGGTAAGCACAGAAGGGTCAACCTCTGTAAGTGCGTCGATTGCTAGCAGTTTATCCTGACTTCCTAGGGTAGAGGCATCAGGGAAGCTTTTCTTCGCCTCCATAAACATTTCCTTCGTGTACTCAAGATCAAACCCAATCTCCTTTTCTGGGGCCTTGTGAACCCACCCACTTTCTTTAGGTTGTTTTCCTTTATCATCACCTGTCGTTATTCCACTTCGCAGCACGATATTCACATTTGGATCTTCCTCGCGGGGCTCGACGCTCATCATCTGTAAGTTCTAGGTAGGATGTTGAGGTTGTGCCTTCTTCTCTTGCATCTTGGCTATCAACACAAGGCATCCTTCTATTGTATTGTCAAACTGAGTGCAGTATTGACATGACGAGTGTTTCTAACTCGTACACTCCCGTGCGTCGTGCCCTGGTGTTCCACAATTATAGCAAATGATCTATCCACGACCTCTAACAGGTCCTCCTCCTCCTTGGCCTTTTCTACACCCCTTATATCCTCCACACGCTCCCCCAGCGCCCCAATCTGAAGGCCAAGTTTCTTCTTACATTCAATATGTAGATGTCCTTTCCATCATTAGTTCATAGCTATAGTAGTGGCGCTCATCGTGACCCACCGATTTGCAGAAATCGTAGAATAAATATTGCGGTGTCTGTACAAACTTTTGCAGTAAGTGACAATTATTTGTTACATGTTTTCCATTCACCTGACGAATAATGCACCATAGTGTTGGCCCCATACTTGGTCCTGCTGGAGCTTCCTGTCTCAGGGGCATTGGCCCACCCCCTGAGATATAATTTGTGAAGATAGGGAAATGATCCTTATCATGCCCCTGGCTCTTACATTTTAGGCACTAGACTTCTTCATGCACCTCTGTCCTGGCCTCCTTTTCTTTTCTCAAACTCTGAAATTCCAAACAAAGGTTCTACAATTACAAGTGAACTTGTTGGAATCCCAAAGACGCGTCTTGAATAGGTGTTTCAAGCAATCTCATCGCAATTTCTAGAGCTTCCACATGAGTTCCTATCTTTTGATGTGATAAAGCAATCCTTAGGTGGGGCAGGAGCATGGATATAAACCAATAGCGATGCTGACTATCTGTGAGATTCATATTAGCTTCACGGATCCCACACTTTAGCCTTTGATCTAGCTCCCAGGGTGTTTCATCGGGCCTCATTGTGATTTCCTTAAATCCAATTACCGATTGCGAGATAGACTTAGGCTTACTGAATTCTTTGTTCAAAGCGATCTGAGTATCTGCTAATGATGCCAACAATTATCAATGCAATACTTAATGTACCATGTTAGTGTGCAATCCTGTAGAGCAGTAACCAACTGCGCCTTATTTATTATATCATCTGTGATTTGTTGTGTTGTCCACATAGCCTTCGCAACAAACCAAAATCGATCTAGATCCTCACTTCCTAAGCCCTTGAAAACTGGAAACTTCATGGTATTCGACGTGTTAAATGGCGGCGGTGGTGGTGGTGGTGTGGGTGATGGTGTATGTTGTGGGGCTAAAGGTGGAGGTGGCATGGATGGTATCTATGGAAAACCCTATCTTTTCAACTGGATAGCACTTTGCAGTGAAGCTTCTGTTACTCCCTTGTCGTCACTAACAGGAGGTCCAATTAGCAGGCTATATTCAGGGCCTATTCTTCCCCTATCTCTAAAGAGCTTCCCAGTTCATGTACCTCCAAACATTAAGGTAGTGGCATAACCTGTTTCTTACACAATAACATCTTAATCCAAGTATTCAAAGATCTTAGATACTTACCTCGTGGTCCTTTGAAGAAGCGTCACTCTGCTTCACTATAACTGACTGAGGTGTCAACTGAAAATTCTATAACAAATCCTCTTATAACCTGATCAAGCCATTGGTCAACAACGCGCATGATTTTATCTTCAGAGGCTTCCAACCTCCACACTAGCTCCGGAGTCCACACTATTGGACTGTCCAGCCTCCACCTTTCTTGGTCATCTTCCAATTTAGATATCCACTCATATAGTTCAATTGAGAAGGTGCAGAAGAAAATTTCATGTATCTCTGTGTACAAATATCTACCCAAATACTATTCTTTTGTCAGGTGTGAAATCCTTTTTTCCCGCGCCGCAAATTCATGGATCTTTCTATCCAACCACTTTTCAATTTCATTCTTGGTCGAATTCCAGTGATGCGACATCACACATCTCTTTATGCGGATCCTGGTCCCGGGAATGAAACCATTTGTTGGCTTAGGGGGGCCTGACCCAGGTTCGGAGTTAGTTGCACCAAACAAATCCCTACACTATTGGCCCTTTCAGCATCAATCCACAGTGCGTAGACTGAAGTCACACCTGAAGCAGTATGGGAAGATGTTGGAACCAAGTTTCCGCACCTAGAGATCAATGGGATGTCTTTTTGTGACCTAGATTTGCGTTCGTGCGGATCTCTAATCCCTTATGGCTTATCACTGTAACTTCCCTTAATCAGCATCTAGACCTCCACAAAGGTCTACGGCTAGCTTTTGCGGACCCTGAACAGGCAAATTATCTACTTACGTCCACCATAGATTCTACTTAAATTAGTATTTACTCAGATCTACCTAAGTGTTCAATAACTTTAACAAAAAGTGTTATGATCTTCGCGTAAACACTTAGCATTAATTGTGTTCAGATAATAAGATGAATCAAGTAAATTCATGCATCAATACATCATTATTTCATAAATACATTATTCATCACAGCATATATCGCATTCATACATGAGAGAAGTAAAGAGATAAAACACGGGAATTTATGTAATAGTCTTCTTTATTGATCTTCAGTAAAGGCTTATAGACTCAAGACTTCCCTGTGTACTCAGCTGCAAGGGTCCACGCACTTAGCTGCAAACACAACTCTAGGCCTCTACACACTCAACTGCAGAGTCTTTTCCTCCTCTAAGACTCCTATCTCAATCTTCCTTCTATCGGCCCATTACATTCATCATTATCGATTATGCCTTATACTTTCTAAGACACTCCTATTTATACAATCCCATGGTCCGTGGACCATGGGTAGATCTTCAAAAACCAACTCAAGTTTACATAAAGGAGGGTAAAAACCATTTTTGACTCTTAACTAGCTACATGCTCCATGACCACTATTTGCAGAGACTTTACATCTTTTTACATCAAATCTTAGGCTTTTTCCCCAAAACTAACCCACGAAACCCCATCCCAATAGTGTTCAGAGTATAAAATTTTTAAATCTCAAGGGTGTGATGTTCAAAATTGATATCTCTAAGGAATTCGACAGAGGCGATTGGTCTTTCATTCTCTTACTACTTACTAGGGTGGGTTTTTATTACCACTTTATAAATTGGATTATGGGGTGTTTAACATCAATATATTTCTCTATGTTTATTAATGGCTTTGCATCGACATTTTCTCATGCCCAGCAGGGTCTCCATCAGGGATTCCCATTATATCCTCTAGTAAAGCCTTAGTTTAATTATCAAAGATGCGGTTAGGTGCAAGTCCTTTCATGGAATTGGTATCACTCCATTGTTGGCCTCATCATACTTATTATTTGTAAATGATACCCTAATATTTTACAATGGGTCATCTTGTGACATAGATAAATTGGTGTAGCTTCTATGTATTTTTGGCATCCTGACTGGTATGGAGTAAATTTTGGGAAAACCTCTATTGCTACACAAAATCTTGATGTTGCAGAGATTGCATACATTCGTTTTATCTTCCCATATGTGATTTCTTCCATTGATTCTAGTTAAAAATATTTGGGCTTCCACTTGAAGCTGAACAAATATCTAAAAATAGATTTTCTCTAGCTTTTGGGAAGATTAGAGAAGAAACTAAATATCTAGATTTATCAGTGGCTTTTTAGGGTAGGTCAGTTGGTTTTGGTAAAGTTGGTCTTGGAGGCTATGTTGCCATTATGATATAGGTGTTGTCCTTGATGGCAACTCACTTAGATGAAAGATCACAGTACAACATGTCAACAGCAAAGAATTACAGATCAGACTACAAAGAATGAAGAAAGAAAGGTATACACAGTTTCACCTTGACCAAGCTGCATATACATGCAGGTTAACAGAACAAATGGAGCATGTAACGTATACACACACTTTCATGAGAAGAAAAGTGTGTACATGTTGGAAAACTAAGTTTTTGGTCCGAGGTATTGGTCCAAAGTATTTGGTCTGAGGTATTGACCCTAGGTATTTGGTCCAAGGTATTTGGTCTGAGGTATTGACTAGTGGTATTTGGTCCAAGATATTGGTTCTAAGTAGTTTTGGTCCATGGTATTGAGAAAGGCCTAAAACTATATAAGGAGGGGAAGATCATTAGGCTAAAGTGAGCAAGTATTGAATAGATGATGAAGTGTGAGATCTAGTATGAAGGTTATCGGCTTATGGTGTTTTTCTTGATCTGAACCAAGGATGAACCTTAGCGATTGATGAGGGATAAGATCTAATGATGGATCGGGATCTTAAGGCTTGAAATGAAATATCATTATGTGGTTTCATCATGTATAGTCTAGATCTGAATACTGACGCATGTGTTACTCTGTAAATGTTATGATCTGGGTATGACTGAAGTCTGGAATAGCTACAAAATTATGAATTAATATTTGCAGATATGTACGTTGGTTGGCTTTGATAAAAGTGCGTATACACGCTGGTTTGACACATATAAGTAGCGTATACATTATGAAATATGATATTTGAAGTTGCAGTTGGATCTGGTTGTTGTTGCAGAGTTCTGGGTTCTGCTCTATGTTCTAGTGACTGCGTTTTGATGACAGTATTCTGAATGTTCAAATTGATTGATTGTGATTTGCTTCAGTGATGATGGGCTTTCAGTGATTCAATTGTGGGTGATTCAGAGAATGATGATTGAGTTTCAATGATTGGTTAATGCGGATGTATTTGATGGTTGTATTGCAGTGATGATTGATTTTGAGCTTCAATGTTGTTGATGGGTCCAATATGAAAATTGGATGAAGCATGGCCTTCATATTTTGGTGTTGTGTCGTAGGAGTATCCAGTAAGAAAATTTATGAAATGTGGTCCCTGGAGGAAGTGATAAGGTCATAGCCTTCAGTAGGTTGGCACCTACGTAATGGTAAACATGTCGACTAGTACAAGAACTAGAGGTTGGAGCTCCCTTCCAGTAACAGCTGGAAAATGAGTGAAGGTTAGAGCCTTCAGTAGGCCACCACCAATGTACTAGTAAACGGATCAGCTAGTACAAGAGCTAGGGGGTTGTAGCTCCCTTCCAGTAGAAGTTGGAGAATGAGAGAAGGTTGTAGCCTTCTGCAGGTGGGTGCCTGCATACTGGTATGAATCTGCATTAGTACAAGATTGTAAATAGGTTTTTCTTATATTAAAAGAAGACAACAGCAAGTAGTTTTTGTCCCGCATTGGGTTTCCACCTTAAATCTTGGTGTTCATATGTGTTTCTTATGTGTGATGGTTTGTTTTGATAATACTGCATATGGTTACTGTTTATATGGTTAATGAAGCACTGATTAAAGAACAACATATGATGAATTAAATGAATCATAAGTTTGTTGGATATACGTTGGTTGCCTTAAACACAGTTGCGTGTACACACAGGTTACCTTAATTGAAGTAGCATATATAAATCAAAATATGGAAATGAAAAAGATTATTGACTTGACTAATACTGATTCACCCCCCCTCTCAGTATTATTTCCAACAATTGGTATCAGAGCATGTCCTTTGGTAGAACCTTGATCGCTTGAAGGAGATCTATAGGGCAATGGGAAAGAAGCTAAAGAAGAAGGCACCTCAGAAGAAAAAGATAGCTCAAAGGAATAGTGACAACAGGAGAGACAATTGGTTGTTAGATGGAAGCAAGTATTTAGATTCTGAATCACCTTAGATTAACAATGGACAAGCAAATGAAGCATCAAGTACAAATTTTTGGTCTTCTAGTGATATTTTTCTTTGTTCATGCAATATTGGAGATATTAGAAGTGATCGTGAAAGAAACATAGAGACAGAAGTTAAAATACTCGCAGATAAAATCAGAGATCAATAAGATCTATTTAACAAAAGGGAGTGTGCCTTCAAAGAAGAAGTTACCAGATTAAAAGCTCAGCTAGAGGAAGGAAACAAAATAAGGAAGCAGTACAAAGAAAAGGAAGATCAATGTCAAAAGCTGCAGGATGAAGTGACATCATTAAGAAATTAAATAAATGATCAGAGTATAACAATCAAGAGACTTAAAGATAGATCCAATTACTATGTAAGTCTTGAAGCTAAGATCCTCTCTCTAAAAGAAGATCTAGAAAATAAGCAGAATGAAGAACAACCTCAAGTAGATGAAGAACAAGAAAATGAGATTCTCAAATTAAGGAAACAAATGGAAGAAGGAAGAAAGGTTCAAGAAATCTCGAAGAAGCAATATCTAGAAAAGGAAGAGCAACATCAGATTGAGGTAAATATCTTAAAAAGTAAATTAGAAGAAAAGGATAAATTGTTACGATTTCAAACCAATACTAAGATTTTGGATAATATTCTTAGTAGTCAAAGGTCTCCTACCATCAAAACTGGTCTTGGTTTTCATGAATCGGTTGAAGGTGAATCTAGCTCACAAGGTGAGGTAAGGAACTCTAATGCAAAATCTAAAATGTTCAACAAGGAGATAAGAGGTCAACCCCATCAACAACTAAGGAAAGAAAGTCATCGAAGAAAATATTTTGCTCCTAACTGTGGAAGTGATAGTTGGTTATTTCCTCTGATGAATAATGTTGAATGTTTTATATGTCATAATTTTGGACATGTCACAGCGAGATGCAGAAGTAGAATGGTTCAAGAACGTCACACAGAAAAATCATCAACTTCCAAGCACTTTAAGGGATATTGTTTTTCTTGCAATATGTTTGGTCACAAAGCCATTGACTGCAATAGAAGGAATATGAAACATGTAAGATGTTTTGCATGTGACAAGTTTCGACATATTGCAAGCAAATGTAGGAGAAATTTTTTAGCACCATACCAAAAGGAGAAAACATCATAACACTCGAAGATATGGAAGAAGAAGGAAGTACAGTCAGAAAAATGTGGCATGGCACAGTGTATAGACATAACAGACTCAGGGGGAGCTAAAAGTGTGAAACTTAAATGTTCTAAATCACATACGCAGGTTTTGTGAAGACAAGTTGTGTATATACACGAGTTAGAAGCTGCACAGTAACGTATATGTGGTTTGAGGAAAAATGCAGTGGGACAAACTCAAGAAAATTGATTTGATATGATTCAGACAATTATCAGTTATATTTTCTATTGTGATGATAGATGACCACAGTCTGTGGATGTTATTTAGAAGTTTTTTTTATCCTCACAAGTTGTTGATAGTATCTGTTTGATGATAGTTACAATTTGCTGATGATATGTAGAAATGTGTTGGTGCCCATAAGTTGGCACAGGTTCAGGGGGAGCATATGCTTCTAATAATGTATTTTTGGCATTATCTTAAAAGATCTTTGTACAGATCCACATAGTTGTTTTGATTCAGGTGACTCTTTTGATGATGGAAATATACAAGCTGTTGATCCTGATGCTGCTGATGGTGAAAACCATATGATAGTTGATGATCACTATCATGGTCTTGTTTAGATCAGTTTTCCTTGTTATAAATGTCATGTATATCATTTGATGTAAAGGTCATGAAAATACCTAATTTGTAACCCCACCACGCATGAGAAGGATGATGCAATATTTTCTATGTCAGTCATGTATAAACATTTGGTATATCCCCACTTGGTTGGGAGATGGATGTATGTACGAGTCATTGGTGAAGGAAGGCCATCCTCGCATAGTTGAGTTATAGAGTCATGTTATTCTTTTAGAAAATATTCTTGCAGACTTTGGTTGTGCTCAGGGGGATCATGGACAGTTTCAGTGTATCTCAGCATGTACAAAAGGGGAGTTCAATCAAAGAATTCAGCATGTACTCAGGGGGAGCATGGCCAGCATAATGTATGTCAAAGGGAGAAATTATCTTGGTCCACCCTTTGCCCTTGATGTCAAAGGGGGAGAGTGACTTGGTGTTGTTGTTGCCATCAAGTCCAAAGAGGGAGATTGTTGGCATTATGATATAGGTGTTGTCCTTGATGAAAACCCACTCAGATGAAAGATCACAGTACAGCATGTCAACAGCAAAGAATTACAGATCAAACTACAAAGAATGAAGAAAGAAAGGTATACACAAGTTCACCTTGACCAAGTTGTGTATACACGCAGGTTAATAGAACAAAAGGAGTGTATAATGTATACACGCACTTTGATAAAAGGAAAAGCACGTACATGTTAGAAAACTAAGTTTTTGGTCCAAGGTGTTGGTCCAAAGTATTTGGTCTGAGGTATTGATCTTAGGTATTTGGTCCAAGGTATTTGGTCCGAGGTATTGACCCAAGGTATTTGGTCCAAGGTATTGGTTCTAAGTAGTTTTGGTCCATGGTATTAAGAAAGCCCTAAAACTATATGAGGAGGAGAAGATCATTAGACCAAAGTGAGCAAGTATTGAACATCTGATGAAGTGTGAGATCTAGTATGCAAGTTATCGGTTTATGGTGTTTTTCTTGATCTAAACCAAGGATGAGCCTTAGCAGTTGATGAGGGATAAGATCTAATGATGGATTGGGATCTTAAGGCTTGAAATGAAATATCATTATGTGGTTTGATCATGTATAGTCTAGATCTAAATACTGACGCATGTGTTATTCTGTAAATGTTATGATCTGGGTATGACTGAAGTTTGGAATAGCAGCAAAATTATGAATTAATATTTGCAGATAAAAGCACGTATACACATTGGTTCAACACATCTAAGTAGCGTATACAATATGAAATATGACATTTGAAGTTGCAGTTGCATTTGGCCATTGTTGTCGAGTTCTGGGTTCTGCTCTGTGTTCTGATGACTGTGTTTTGATGACAATATTCTGAATGTTCAGATTGATTGATTGTGATTTGCTTCAGTGATGATGGGCTTATAGTGATTCAATTGTGGGTGATTCAGAGAATGATGATTGAGTTTCAATGATTGATTAATGCAGATGTATTTGATGGTTGTATTACAGTGGTGATTGATTTTGAGCTTCAATGTTGTTGATGGGTCAAGTATGAAATTTGGATGAAATGTGGCCTTCAGATTGTGGTGTTGTATTCCAGGAGTATCCAATATGAAATTTTATGAAACATGGTCCCTGGAGGAAGTGAGAAGGTCGTAGCCTTCAGTAGGTCGCCACCTACGTATTGGTAAACATATTGGCCAGTACAAGAGCCAGGGGGTTGGAGCTCCCTTCCTGTAACAACTAGAAAATGAGTGAAGGTTGGAGCCTTCAATAGGCCGGCACCTACGTACTAGTAAAAGATTGGTGCAAAAGATCATCATGTCCTCCCTTGGGTAGGCTAGAATAGGTTGGCAGTTTTAAAAATTTTGGGGGGTTGGGGCCTCAAAACTATCTTCCACTTTTAGAAATTTCTTACTGAAAAAGTGTTTAGAGACTTCTCTCCTCTCAAAATTTATAGGCCTATGTCGTTAATCAAAAGTATGTTGCTCTTATGTCTCTGGAGGACTGGATTTGCTCCCCTGAAAATCCTCGTCATAACATATATATGATTTGGTGGGTTGTTTTACATTCATTCGATCTGGTGGCTTCAGGTTTGGTGTGGAGCATGGGAAATGGTCAATGTCTACACATCAGTTATGATCCATGGCCTAGAAGTCTTGAAGAACAAGTCCTCTCTCCTAATCTTATTTCTTTCTTACTGGAGTTAGGCATTAATCATTTGGTACACATCTTGGATCCTAAATTTACTACTCTATTGAGGCAAGGATGGAAAGATAGTCATGCCCTCTTTATTCCTCACTTTCTTCAGGCAGAATGGCATCAATATATTTGTGCCTTACATTATTCTCATGTCTACCTATGTGCATGAGAGGATGAGTTTTTTTTGGGATTTTTACCCACATGGTATTTACACCCCAAAGATTGGATACTTATGCCTTAGTGTGGCGAACAAGCCTTAAGCTCTAGAATGGTGGTGGGGTTATTTATGGAAGTCCAAATGCCTATAAAAATCAAAGTTGTTGGTATAGTCTATTATGGAGGGTAAGATGCCTACCTTAGATGTTATGATGCGTTGCTTCAAAGTCGGGCTTCGTTGGTATTCCTTGTGCAAGTCAAATGGAGAACCCATTGACCATCTTTTCATACATTTCCCTTTTATGAGGCAGGTTTAGGGCTCCTATCGGACTTTGTTGGGCCCTATCATTCTCTAGGATGATTTAACCTTCTTTGCTACCTGGAGGGAATGGACCCCAAATCTCCACACAAAAGGGATTCAAGATATTACTTTAATTCCATGTTGGGGTGTCCGAATTGCTCGAAACAGAGAAACTTTCATTGATGAGAAATCAAACATTGATCCGGATTCTCTCAGCTACCAAAATTAACCAAAATCTTTTACTTTTGTAATGTTAGTATAGTTTCATGTGAAAGAGTATGAAAAACCACATGTGCATACTTTAAAAAGGAGGAAACATAAAGGCAACCATCAAATCAAAGAACACACACAAGTTGATAATGGAGTTAACCCAGTGTGGGTTACATCTTCGGGCCCAGTGTCAAGACTGGGGAGTCTACATTAATTGCTACAAGATGATGATGAGTACATGATGCATTCTTTTGTCAAATACAAGGATTAAATTACTTAATTGGAGTGGCATGTATCTCCATGAGATCCTCTTCTATAAGAACTCTCACTCATATAAGCTCTCCCTCAGCATGACAAAATAACAATCTCTCACATAAAGTGGCATACAAAGATCCTCTCGCAACATGGCATACATGGATCTCATAATCAAAAATCACCTTAACAAAATAAAACAAGGAAATCAAAACAATGCACCTTATATATCCAAGTCTTTGGATGACATGAAAATTAGCTACTCGGATGAAGGAACTTCCCATACCATCATGTTCCTTGTGAAAATTCATGAAATATGATTGTAAACTCTACCCCTTTTTGACTCGGCCAAATATGAGCTCCTCGGGAATCTCAAAGATTCCTCACAAGGTTACCTTCTTGGACATGCGAAAAAAAATTGTTTCTCAGATGAAGAAATGGACTACGCCATTAGACTCCTAGCGAAAAACTAATTTATTTGAGTATAAACTCAACATAGTTCTGACACCTTCAAAAAATTTCCCCATGGAATCCTAAAGATTCCTTAAAGTTTTCTCATACAAAATATTCTTTTAAATATTCCCTAACATATGCTCTAACAATATTCCTAGAATCTTCTTGAGATTCATGACTTCATTGGCCTACTTGCACCCTCATCTCTCATGTATTCTACATCATTCTCCATGGTTCCCTTTGAACCATTTGAATAACATTTTATAACAAAGTGTGAGGTTGAATAATACCAAGTGTGTGGTTGGCACAATGGTTGGCATACTCATATTAAGTTACTTCTTGTTAGAGAGGTTTTGGGCTCAAAACCTATGGACTCACAATTTTAGTTTTAATATGGTTTTAAAGCCCAATTTTGGTTTTAATATATTTTTCAAACCATATAATATATGGTATATGTATGCCCATATTGTAACGACTCTCCAAACCATGAGAATAAGAAAAAAATGGAGGTTGCACCATGCCAAGGCCACTTGGGGCTAATTTGAGGTGCCATGTGGGAGGCTCTCATTCGTCCACATCATATGCCACTTTTGTCACCTACATGCCATGTGTTGACTTGTGGTGTTGCCACATCACCTATTGTGGTCCACCTAGTATGTTGACTAGGTTTCCATGTGACACCCTCTAGTTAACTTTTGAATTTTTTTTTTTTACAAACTTCAAACTGCAATAACTCTCTCATAAGGACTCGGATTGAGGTGTCATTTGTGTCATCAGAAAGATCTCGATGATTTCTATAACTTGGTTTTGGTTTCATAAAATTTTGAACACTGATTTTTGAGGTTTCCTATAGCCACCTATATCAAACATGGTTATCATTGATTCTTAACAACTAACAATTCTTGCTCTTTTTCCTAAAGGGATTCTTCCACCCCTTGCCAAGAATGTTGTACACATTGATCCAGATCCTTCTCACCCTTGGGGGTTTTTTGATGGGGCATCTCAGGGAGATGAACCCATATGTGGTTGTGGTTTGGTTTTATTCCTAAATGATCAACATCATTTTCATTTCAAGATGGGTTTGGGGTAGGGATCAAATAATTGGGTTGAGATAAATGCTTATCATGCTCTTACTTCCTTTGTTGTCGAGAGGGGGGTTTCACATCTTCAGTGCTTTGGAGACTCTATGCTGGTGGTGAATTGACTTAAAATGATACAAATGTGATAAATAATAATACTTATTAATATCATGGAAGACATTCAATGTATCATTTCTTATTTTACATCTTCCACATGTTTCCATGTTTACAGGAAGCAAAACGGGATCAATGATCGCCTTTCTAAGGGAGGCTTCCTCTTGGATCAAGGTCTCTGGATAGTGACTGAGTTCCATAGTTCTAATCAGATGTAGTTACAGCTCCGTCCCTATGGAGACGGGCGACATATTTAATATTTACCTTATGCATTTTTTATATATAATTTTGCTACCTTAGCAGCCATTTTATATGACTAGGACAAACTATATTTTGTATTTTTTTTAACAGACTTTTGGTTGATTTTAATACTTATTTTTGAAAAAATTATCAACTATGCTTATATTTTGTACAAAAAGTATACGGTAATTAAACTTATATTTTTTCTTTACTATTGAACATGTATTGATCGGCTCTAAGCCACATTGAATGCACTATTTTAATAGTGTATCTGCAGAATGTATTTTCCTTAAAAAAAAAACATAACATAACCTTAAAAAATCTCTTCCACATTGGGCGAGAGAGCACCTCTCAACACAATCATATTAAAATAAAATCATTGTAACCATGATATTTCAAAACCTATAAAAAATTAATAAACATATAACTAGAAATAAGAATATTATGAAATCTATATAAAATATAAATAATAACTATACTAAAATAATGATTCATATTGGTGGCCATTATATTTACATTTAAAAATTATATTTAATCAATAAGCATATAAAAATTTAATTTTTACAATAAATAATTTTCTAAGTTAGCGCTCTCTCTCTCTCTCGTGGATGTTATGCATATTGTTGGAAATACTGAGAGGGGGATTGAATCAGTATTCCTTTTCAATTGTTATTTTTACCAGTTAAATCATTTATATTTAAAACACAAAATGAACAATAGGAATAAATGATTTTTATTAATATAATCTTTACAATAAATCAAGTAAAATATATATAGGGCTCTAACCCTTGATGAAGACATCGATCTTCAATCTCACAGGCTCCAACCTGTTGCCAAGCACCAACTTGGTCTTTTGTGAGGCTCCAACCTCTAGGGCACCAACCCTATCTTCTCAAGGCACCAACCCCAAGGGCTCTAGTCCTATAGTTTTGCTTTGTCAAGAATTGTTTTGATTGTATTACACTGCTCTCAAAAACTTCTTCACTATGTTCTGTTAATCTAAAGCTTCACTATAGTCTCCATGCTACATCATCAATGACAACATGTCTTCATACAAAGGAGTCTTCACAACTCTTCATATTGCCCAAACAAAGTTTGCAAAGTTACCTCATGATGATTTCAAATAGCCATCATGATCTCCAATAATGTCTCCAAGATCTATTGATGCTTTTCAACAGGATATCCTTGATAAGTTGCGGTAAGCGCTCAATGTCTACACAAAAACAATTCTCTGTTTTCAACCTTCTGTTCTTATGGTTGTGTTAGTTGTTTCAAGAGTGACTGCTTCTCACTACTCTTACTGTCGTGATATCTTACTTCCAAGAAACAAACTCACAAACACTTTAATGCTAGTGCTATCTACTTTCCTTCAAATGATGACAGATGAAACTTCATTTCCTTTCACAGAACTGTTCTTCAAATTGTGTTCTATACTTCTTCTATAGATTAATTTATCACAGCTCTGAGCCTTTCAAAGATCAACCCAATCAACAGAATTGCTTCGTCCTTCGGCTTCCTCTATTCCTTCAAGTTCATGAGTTGTGAATTGTTACTTCTTCTCTCTGTAATCAATACTTGAGATCCACACCTTGAAGTGAAGAGTTTTAACTTGTTTTTATACGAGTTTTACCAATGACCAAAGGACACGTCTATTGGAGGGAGGTCGACTTGTATATTAAAAATATATGTCGGAGAGTATTTTATCCGTAGACTTGATTATTCACGGAAACCATATAAGAGAGGCTATACCCATAGGGAGGTCCCACATGCCATGTTACTACCTCAATTACAATTGCAACATTTGGAGGTCCCACAATCGCAACTCTTAACATCACTGATGTAACATGGCTGATATTCATATTGCCGATGAAATGGACGCAATATAATATTAAACCATTGTCAATAGATCTGTCGGGTCCATAGCTAATATCACAATTGATAGTCGGGTTCACAAGACTTATTGTAATCGACGGTCGGGTTCACAAGTCCTATCGCAATTGACGGTCCAGTAGTGACAACCCTTATGATTTGCGTAACTTCCCTAATACCTAGACACGATATTGCATAAAGGTATATTCTATGGAGCTATCGGGTCCACATATTATATCACAATTGGCATTTTTACATCCCTTTGAAACTTGTGATTACTACTGATGTGATATTTCATTAAGTTGAATTGTAATGGTCTTGGGGGTCCGTAATATTATCACAATCAGAGGATTTAAGTGGCAATCCTTTGTGATACATAACTTCCAATGCGGATGAGATATTCTTTAGGGCGTGTTGTAATGGGACCATCGGGTCCATAACTCATATCGCAATCGGGGGTTTGAGCAGTGTTTACATAACTTAATATAATAGAACCACTAATAATATTTATGCCGATATTATATATTGTCGAAAGGGTTCCCATGGTTTATTACTTCCTTCGATATGGCTCCTCCAACATTTTCATCTTTGCTCCTCCGATATCGTTGTTGCTCTTTGTTCTGTTGATAGCACTTACCCTTTGGCATGTGCGATAACCTTCTTCTTTGATGGCTGCTAATGAACTCTTCCTCTTACTCTTTGGCTTCATTGCTTCTCCTCTTTACTCTTTCTCCTCTTCTGATGGCATCCGATATCTTTCCTCCTCAGTTCCACTATTTCTATTATGTTTGTATCCAATCCTTCGATCCTCCATGAGCGATATTAAGATCAATGGGCATCAATAGGCAACATCATGTATTAAAGAATTTTCCATCACAAACACTACTATATTGACATCAATGACAACCTAGATTAACAATCTCCCCCTTTGTCATTGATGCCAATATTATTTTCCTTTCAACATTCTCTCCCCCTTTGACATCAATGGAAAACAAGGTGCTCAAGGACTCCCCCTATCAAACTACTTTTGTTCTTTATGAATAGTATATGTTCATTGGTATGTTACTCCCCCTGTCATGGTGCTCTTCTTTTTACTCAAGATAGAACGATTGCTACCTCATCATTAGCTAGCACATTATCCCTTCTTTATGTCTCAAAAACTACTTTACCATGGCTTCAACAATGCTTAAAGATGCTCCATTTCAATGCTTCCAAATAGACTCCAAATAGCCATAAACTAAATGTTCAAATCCAAGTTTTTATGCTTCTGCACTCCGAATTTTGTTGTCTTCACAGTCAGAATTAAGGAGTCTTTATAGTCTAAATCATGAGAAGATGCCCCTAAAATTGCTATCTTTCTTCATATCCAAGTTCCTTTATATCTTTATGCTTCTCCTTAAGTTACTGAGCTATATTCGACAGCACAACATTCTCCTTTCTATAGTCCTTTTGATGAGCCATCTCTTCCTTGTGTTATTGTAAAAGTCTCTGCAAGTTATCTCCACTAGCAGAGTTTGATATCCAATCTGTGATTGTCTTTTAAATTATTTTTACTTATTAGCATCTTTTTGCAATGCTTCAATTTTGTTAGACGTTTCCAACTGCTCTTGCTTCAAGCTCCATTCCGAGATGTATCTATTTGTTTGAAGATTGCCTCTATTTGTGTCCATAATTTACCTGTTCTCACATCAAATCCCTTGAGTCAAGACATTTAACATCTGTAATAATAGAAACATAGCTATTTTCCTTATTAGCAGATGGTCTTCTCTACTACTCCAATTTTTGCTTAGTGATCAAGTGTAAAACATCTTCAATATCAGTCCATTGGATAGTTAGGAGACCATGTTTTTCAATGGAGTGTTCCTGAGAAATGATCTTATCAAAGAATGATTATCAATATAGATCATCAAGGATTTCATAAGGATCCATTCATGAATAAATTTTGCAAGAAAGCCTAATCAACATAAGATCCCCCTAACTATATGCTTTTGACAGAAACCTATCATTAAACACTCGGAATATCAAGGATATCTTCATCAAGTCAACAACATGTGTTGTTGGCTGGAGAGTTCAGGAGATTTTCAAATTGTATTTTCTTTCTTCTCCATACTTGTGTAGCTTTCTTCTCTGGCATGGTTCTAGCTTGTGTAGGTGCCCAAGTCAAGTTACACCCATGTGCCATATGTCCAATGTTATGACACTTGAAGCACTCTGTGTTGTTCATGAATAAGAATTCATGACTTCTTCTTGCAAAATTGCTTCTCGAAGATTGTCGGGGACCATAATATTTATCTTTGTGATATGCCGTACAATATTTTGCCATGTGTCCAAAGTTTGTACAAGCATAACAATAACCAAGAAATAAACTTTGGTACCTAGGAGATGGAGATTTCCTTGAAGTACTTCTGAAGTCTTTCTGCCTTGAGATCCTTTGATGATAATTATTGCTTCTCGCATCCTTGACAACATCTGCATTTCTTCTTGGAACAGGACTTCCTTCATTATTGCCTTGACTTTTATCTTTACCTTTGCTGAAACTGGGAGCATCAACATTTCTTTCTAACTTCCTCATATCCTTGTTGTTTGAAGCATTATCATTCTTGCTTGAGGATTCACCTGCATACCCAAGACCTAGTTTATCAAATGGAGATCTTTGATGACTGAGCATGTCGTCCAAGGCTTGAGAGCTCTTCAAAAATTTGTCCATCCTTTCAACCTTTTTCTTGAGGGAGAAAATTTCTTCTTCCAATCTTTTACAGTCTTTATTCTTCTTAGTAAGTTGTTTCTCAATCTCTTCCTTGATACAAGTTGCTTCATTTGCTTCTATTTTAAGAGAGATGATATCTAATTTCATTTTGAAGATTTCTTCATTTTACTTAGCTAGACTGCTTTCCATTTCTTTCATTATCCATGTAGCTTTACATGTTTTGACCTTGAGAAGGTTGAGGTCGGATTTTAGATTGAATATTTCTTCATCCTTTTCTTTTAGTTGGCATATCATGGTTTTTTTCTCATTTTCTGCTTTGTCAACCTATCCTTCTATGATTACCAATGCTTCCATTGTCTTCTTAGTTCCTTGTACTTGTTTCCTTGCTTCTTTTAGTTTTGATCTAAGGGAGGAGACCTTTTCCTTGTATTGACCAATCTCTGCTTCAATTTTGTTCAAGCTCTGGTGCCTTTGTTCAAGGTGGCTTGACAAGTTATCTTCTCATTTCTTTGCTTTATCCAATTGATTTGTCATGGATATGAATTCTTCATGATGCTTTCTTTTGATTCGATGAAATTCCTTCTTAAGCTTGGCAAGCTCTTCATCCTTTTCTTGTACTTGAAGCTTGACAAGGTCAACTTTCTTCCTTGTTTGGTCTTGGTCACCAGCTAGTTCTTTCTTATTAAGTTCCTCATTTTCCTTTTTCAAATTGATAATCTCTTCCATGGCAGCCATAAGTTTAGTGAGGAGATCTTCTTCAAAATCTTTTTCATTCTCTTCATCTTCTAGGTATTCTTTAGCATTGATGTCATCATTCTCATTTTTAGCTTCTATGATGGGTTCTAGATTTCCTTCTTGGTTTCCATCATCTTCTTGATTATTGGTCATGGTCAATGCTCCTTTTGAGTGAAGGTCATGAAGTTTGTCCCATATACCCTTCGCTCATGAACATTTTCCTAAGTTGTTCTTTATAGAATCTGGTAGCCCATTCAAGATTGCCTTCATTTCTTTTGCATTGTACTCCTTGGATTCTCCATCCATCATGCTATCAAAAATCATTGATTTCCAGATTTCAGTGCCTTGAGTCTTTAACAAATTCCTTATTCTTGCCTCCCATATATCAAAGTTTGCATTGAAAAATGGAGCTGTCACAAATTGATTGACTTCAATTCCTTTGGTTGAGGGAGACACATCTTTAGGAGGATTGGAGAATTTCTTCCTTGGATTCGACATTTGTGTTCTAATGATCAACCTTCAAGTTGTTAGGCTTTGAGAGAAGGTACTGGTTATGATACCAATTGTTGGAAATACTGAGAGGGGGGGTGAATCAGTATTCCTTTTCAATTGTTATTTTTACCAGTTAAATCATTTATATTTAGAAGACAAAATGAACAATAGGAATAAATGATTTTATTAATATAATATTTACAATAAATCAAGTACAATATATATAGGGCTCCAACCCATGATGAAGACATCGATCTTCAATCTCACAGGCTCCAACCTGTTGCCAAGCACCAACTTGGTCTTTTGTGAGGCTCCAACCTCTAGGGCACCAACCCTATGTTCTCAAGGCACCAACCTTGTGTTTAGGAGCACCAACTCCAAGGACACCAATCCTTCCAATTCTGAGGCACCAACCCTAAGGGCTCCAACCCTATAGTTTTGCTTTGTTAAGAATTGTTTTGATTGTATTACACTACTCTCAAAAACTTCTTCACTATGTTTTGTTAATATAAAGCTTCATTGTAGTCTCCATGCTACATCATCAATGACAACCTGTCTTCATTCAAAGGAGTCTTCACAACTCTTCATATTGCCCAAACAAAGTCTGCAAAGTTACCTCTTGATGATTTCAAATAGCCATCATGATCTCCAATAATGTCTCCAAGATTTGTTGATGCTTTTCAACAGGATATCTTTGATAAGTTGAACTAAGTCCTCAATGTCTACACAAAAAAAATTCTCTGTTTTCAATCTTCTGTTCTTATGGTTGTGGTAGTTGTTTCAAGAGTGACTGCTTCTCACTGCTCTTATTGTCGTGATATCTTACTTACAAGAAACAAACTCACAAACACTTCAATGCTGGTGTTGTCTACTGCTCCCTTCAAACGATGATAGATGAAACTTTATTTCCTTTCACAGAACTGTTCTTCAAATTGCGTTTTGTACTTCTTCCATAGTGCTCATTTCCAATAGATTATATATATTGCGGATTCTGGATTTAATTAATATTAAATATATAATATATTATAATATAGATGTTAAAACTATATAATATAAAATAAAAATTATATTATAATATTTAAATAATTAATAAAAAATCAAATTCCACGTTGGAGCCAACTAGGTAATTTTCCCTTTTACACAACCACACTAGTGAATTTGAAGATGACACTTGTCATAGTGTCACTGGCTGAAACTGGAGATATTCTCTACATGTTGATTGGGCATCTAGTCAACCCTACTCAAACTTTGACTTTCACTTTTTTTTCCCAAACTTTCAGAAGCTCTAACTTTTGCATATGATGTCAGTTTTTTAAACCATTCGTGGCGTTGGAGTCCTGGGGATGAACTCTATCTGGTCGTTCACATAGTAATGTTATCACAGGTTTGAGCCTTTCAAAGATTAACCCAATCAATAGAATTGCTTTGTCCTTCGGCTTCCTTCTGTCCTGCTAGACCTTCAACTTCCTTCCTTCTCACTCGATCTTCAGCTTCCTCTGTTCCTTCAAGTTCACGAGTTGTGAACTGTTACTTCTTCTCTCTGTAACCAATACCCGAGATCCACACCTTGAAGTGAAGCATTTTAACTTGTTTTTATACGAGTTTCACCAATGACCAAATGACACGTCTATTGGAGGGAGGACAACTTGTATATTAAAAATATATATTCGAGAGTATTTTATCCATAGACTTGATTATTCATGGAAACCATATAAGAGAGGCTATACCCACAGGGAGGTCCCACATGCCACATTACTACCTCAATTACAATTGCAACTTTCGGAGGTCTCGCAATCACAACTCTTAAAATCACCGATGTAACATGGCTGATATTCATACTGTCAATGAAATGGACGCAATAGAATATTAAACCATCATCAATAGACCCGTCGGGTCCACAGCTAATATCACAATTGATGGTCGGGTTCACATGACTTATCGCAATCGACAGTCAGGTTCACAAGTCCTATTGCAATCGGTTGTCCGATAGTGACAACCCTTATGATTTGCGTAACTTCCCCGATACCTGGACACAATATTACATAAAGGTATATTCTATGGAGTTATCGGGTCCATGTATTATATTGCAATCAACATTTTTACATCCCTTTGAAACTTGTGATTATTGATGATGCGATATTTCATTAAGTTGAATTGTAATGGTCTTGGGGGTTCGTAATATTATCGCAATCAGAGGATTTAAGTGGCATTCCTTTGTGATAGATAACTTCCAATGTGGATGCGATATTCTTTTGGGCGTGTTGTAATGGGACCATCGCGTCCATAACTCATATCACAATCGGGGGTTTGAGTAGTTTTTACATAACTTAATATAATATAACCATTGATAATATTTTTGCTGATATTATATATTGTCAAAAGGGTTCCCATGGTTTATTACTTCCTCCGATATGACTCCTCTGACATTTTCTTCTTTGCTCCTCTGATATCGGTGTTTCTCTTTGTTTTGTCAATAGCACTTACCCTTGGGCATATGCGATAACCTGCTTCCTTGATGGCTTCTGATGAACTCTTCCTCTTACTCTTTGGCTTCATGGCTTCTCCTCTTTACTCTTTCTCCTCTTCTGTTGGCATCTGATATCTTTCCTCCTCGGTTCCACTGTTTCTATTATGTCTATATTCATTACTTGGATCCTCCATGAGAAATATTAATATCAATGGGCATCAATACGCAACATCATGTATTAAAGAATTTTACGACACAAACACTGCTATATTGACATCAAAGACAACCTAGATTAACACATATCACATTAAAAAATAAAATTAGAAACATATCAAAGAAAAATGTCAAGCTCATATATATTTAATTAAATATATAAGTTTATAATAAAATAAAAATAAAAATATGTTTTTAGTGATGCAATTTGGTCCATATTTTGAGTTTCCTAAATTCATGAGAAAAGCCCAGAAATCCACTTTTTCTTGAAAACAAACTAGCATATATAAATTAATTATCAAACATACATTTTGGGAGGGAGAGATGTAAAAATTGCATCACCAACCAGAAAGGATAGAAACATTAATCCAAAAGCATCAAAGATGATGAAGCCCAAAGAGTATAAAGATCACCTAAAGCCCCCATTGAATTGACTACCAAAATGCCACTACCATTCCATAATTTATACTAGTTTTGGGAAATCTCTTGATCCCCCATTTTAGTCTCCTAGAGTAGCGTTACACATTTATTTTTCATACCTCTTGCACTTCCCTATGACATACCCCGAAGTGCCCGAAACATGACCATAATGCAGTGTACTCATTCATATATACAGTGTAGATCCTCCCTCGGACATTGATTGGAAAATGCCTTGAGCTTCCCCTGAAGCAAACAACTCTTAAAACCCTAATTTGAGCATCATCACTCTTATGAGACTAAAAACCGTGATGGTTTCCTGTTGTATTATTCTTGACCCATGATGGCATTACTCTGTTTAGCTGTATACCCACGATGATCCCAAAAAGGAAATTTTCCCAAAGAGGATGAGAAGCTTTGTGATCTAGAATCTTCCAGAGCAGCAAGCTAGAGGTTGTTCGGTATAGATGAGATCGCGTTTTCCCAACTTGGCCTTTTGGTCTTATCCCTATGAGCTACCTCCTTGAGATGAGAGCCTACTCCTATCTTTGGAGAGATCCTAAATCCCTTTCCCAGCCTATATATTCATCCTCTCCCATTCCTAAATGGTTGGTCTATGTCTATTTGCACCCTTTGCTAAGATTGTACCTATATGCTACTCATTTGGCTTGGAGAAGGAGTGCTTGGAGAGCTTAGCTTAGACTTGGACATTTATTCAAGGAGAGCCTATCAACATCAAGGCTTGGTTTTATGTTTCCCCTTCTTTTGTATTAATATAAAATTGCTAGTTCATTTTCCATTGATGTGTATGATCAGGTATCATCTATCTTAACATTCCTTGATCAGTTAAGTAGGTTGGTTTTGAATATGCTATTTTTATTTGCATGCCTTGTTGTGCCTTGATCTCTTTTGCAGGTGCATAAACGTTGTGAACAGCAAGAACGAGCCCGTGACATAGGTGATTCAACGTCTTCAACAAAAGGGATTGAGATAGTATCATAAAGGGGTAGGCCATCTTCTTCGTCTCTCATTTCATTTGTAACTTAGGAAAGTGTCTAGTAGATTGTTACTTAGATTGCTAGTCCCACTCATTGGGCTAGAGCAATCGTCTCTGTTCGTAGAGAGGATTTACCTAGACAACAAAATGGCAACTCCGTTGGGGAGGCTATAACCCTTTCCCTCCATTCCTTCAATCAAATCCTTTGACTATATAGACCAACCATCGATTTCTCAGCTTGCCTGCATCAGTGTAGGTTTCTCCCATCACTGCTTATTGCCTTAGATTGCTAAGTCTTGATTGTTTATTGGAATCATTTTTTTTCCCATATTCCTTGCCCATCGTGGGTTTAGCCCTAATAGTTGCAATGGCATCGCGAGTTTTTACCTGTACAGTCATGACCGAAAAAAATTTCTTCACTATTTGGTCACGTTGAAATCATCACCATCACTGCTTTTGTTGTACAAAGTAGTGCTTATGACCCCAACCATCACAGGTTTCGGTATGAAAAGTAGCGATGATAACCCAATCATCACAGGTTTGGGTATATAAAGTAGCAACAATCCTTGAATGTGATCATTTTTAAGGTTTCTTCCTTAGAATCCAGTGTGTCTTGCCCCCTAAGGTCTTTTCCCATCCTATATGCTTGGATTTGTTAGTTTTTGATTGATTGTCTTGAGTAATTTTCAAAATTTGTCTCATTGGCTTCGAAATGAAATATGATTAAGTTCTAGGGTTTCTAGTCAATTGGTCATCACTTACTGCTTGTTGGTGTCATTGAGATGCTAGTTTTGTTGATTTATTGAGTGTTGTTTTCTGTAGAAATCATTGAAAACATCATTTTGCATTTGTTTTAGCTTGTATTTCAAAATTTACTTTTTGTGAAAATGAACTAGATTAGTTGCATTGAAAAGTTAGAGATTCATCATTGAAAATAGAACACATTTTTCAGTGATTGAAAGCTAAAAACTGTATTAGGTGCATCAAATCATTCAAAACAAAAAGAAAAGCATAATTCATATAAGTGCATCTTTGTAAAGTAAAATCATTTTGCTTTCGAAAAACTTGCATTTAGGATAGTGAAAAGTGGAAAATCATTTTTTTTCTTTTGGCATTACATTTGGAAGACGAAAATGAAAGTTAGTGGAAGGCATTTTTGCATGATGCATTTTGTTTTATGCATTATTGATTGAAATTTCTTCCCTTGATTAGTCTAGCTTTCATTGAGATGAAAGTTTTCCTTTTGTCATATAGTTGCATCATTGGCGTTCAGGTGACATGGTTTTGAGCCTTAAAACTAAAACGTAATTCAAGATTAACTTAAAATTTACCTCAATTAACCTAAGGAGCTTTTTTCACTTAACACAAATATTTAGAGGTTTAGGCTAGAGACGTATTCTGACATCTTAAAACATAGCAGCTATCGTTAACTACGTGCATTGTATCTCGAGGGTGAAATCTCGTCCCAATATGGAAGTATATAGAGGGTTCTCCAGTACTTTCGGGTATATTAGAGGCACTTCAGTATGAAAAGTATATAGGGAAGCTCTCATTGAACAGTTCTATATTAGATAGCACTAAAATAGATTTGAGCTCCCCGTACCATCGCGTATATATTGGGAGATCCCATTAGGTTGATATCCTTTAGCCACAAGTAACCGAGTCAACCACCTTGTAAACGTGATACACCGAACACAAAATTCAGGGAGATTGGCCATCATATGCTAAGTCCTTGGTTTCGTCTAAGGTGTATATTGTGGTTCACGGATACTTGGTAAACCCTTTTGCCTAGATTATCCTTTTTTTATTTATTTTTGTTAAAGTTCTAAAATCAATTAATTGATCACGGAACAATATCCTTCCTGTGGAAATAACCCGTAGTAGATCTTAGGTTGATGCCAATGGCAACATTTCCTGAGTCTACCAGTCAAGGAAACCCCTCTGATCGGAATCCTAGTCCTTTTCCTTCTTTTGGAAATGTTGATGCTCCTTATATTGCAATGTTGTCCCTTCCTAGATGTTGGATTGTGTTATATTCTTTCCATGACTAGCCCACGTAGTTAACCGGGGGTTAGAGGGGGGGAGGTCACAGGGGGTTTGAGGTGTACTCATAACCCCACTTTATGGGGTCCAGGGCAGCGCCTCAGAAAATTTTGGTTTTGGACCCTATGTTAGGTTGGGCGGACCCACCTATGGTTTTGTGCATGTTTTTTGCACATGGTTTTGGATGTGATGGTTTTCATCCATGGTATTGGATGCTTCGGCATGTATAAATATATATTAAAAAATTGAAAGGAACATAATGAAAAATCAAGCTAGTAGTCCCGGTTTTGGGATCCAGGGGAAGGTCTCTATGTATATGTGTTTTATGTGTTATTCTCTCACATTTTTTATTTTCTGTGTTTTTAGAATTCGTATGTAGGTAATTTTTGTACAGGGTTAAAACCTACATTTTGTATGAAAGTTGTTTTGGCTTCAATGGGACACCTTTGTTGTTGAGGGGTTTCGCTCAACCCTGTGGTAGACCCTATTCAGTGGGAGATCTGCAAGATCAATTCTGGTGGTGAAAGAAGATGGTGAGCAGTGGAAAGATAGAGATCGAGAAATTTAATGGTCAGGTTTTTTAGTTATGGAAACTCAAGATGGAGGATTTGTTGGTGGATAAAGCTCAGTGGATCGAGGTAGATCTGGTTACTAAACCAACGGGAGTGTTCGAAGGAGAATGGAAGAAGTTGGATCGGAAGGCAAAGAACACAATATGATTGTGTGTCTTAGATTCAGTATTGCTGAATGTATCAGGGGAAGCTACAGCGAAGGCTTTGTGGGACAAGTTAGGGGCTTTGTACCAATCTAAGTCTCTGGTGAATAAACTGTTCCTGCGAAAAAAGCTATATAACCTGAGGATGAAAGATGGAGACTCAGTGACAGAGCATCTGAACGCATTTAATAATATGGTAAGTCAGTTAGCAACTGTTGATATTAAAATTTTAGATGAAGATAAGTGCATCATTTTGTTGTGTTCTCTACCAGATTCGTGGGATAGTCTGCTTATTGCAATAGGTAGCAATGCAACTGCCTTGCAATTTGATGAAATAGGCTCAGCCTTGCTGACAGAGGAGATGATATAGAAAAATATGGAGATCCAAAATGGTGATGCATTGTCTGTACGACGACGGTCCCAGAACAGAAACAAAAATAATCATCAAGTAGGAGATCCAAATCTAGAGGGAGATCTAAATCTCCAGAAAAACCTGTAAAGGTGGTGTGCTAGAAATGCGAAAAGGAAGGGCACTCCTAAAGGGACTCTAAATCTAAAGCTCCTGGTAAAGGAAATGGATCTGATGATGCTCCTTCTGCAGAGGCGAAAACCACCTCAGATGAAGGTGGGGATGTGTACTTGGCTTCTTCAAATACACATGTAGATCATGAGGCATGGTTGATTGACTCAGGTGCATCCTTTCACTTCACTCCCCATAGAGAGTGGTTCTGTGAGTATGAGAAATACGATGGTGGTGATATCTTCTTAAGGGATGATAGGAAGGCTAGAATCATTGGTCACGGAAAAGTAAAGTTGAAGTTGCAAGGTGGAAGGGTTAGAACACTTCCAGGTGTTCTACATATTCCTGTTGTTATCACTGAAAAAAATTCCTAAATTTTGAACATCAGTTTGATTCCAAAGGATTGGTGTTAGTCTTGGTCCAGTCTTTCCATGGTTTGTTTTAGAGTCTAGGACCTAGAAGGGAGTCTTGTTGGCATTGTCAAATAGGGTCAACACTCTGGTTTTACCTATCACTAATCTCACATCACACCTAAAATTCCATGTGTCAAACTTGTGTCAAGGTTTTCATGCACTACAAAACTGCCTAGGAGTTTTCGTAGCGCAAAACCTAGAATTTTCACTAGCTATGCTACGAAATCATAGATTTTGAACTAGGAGCTGCTACGAAACCCCTGGAAAAGCCTATTTCAACATAAAAGTCTTTGTTTTATGCTTTTACTAGTCAACTTCCAGAAGGGTTCCTAAGAAACTGAGAACTCAATTTTGAAAACTGAAAGAGGCTTTTCTTCCTAACATACTAAACTAAAAAAACCTCTTTCAATTTCTTCAAATTCGCTCTGAGGTGGGAGAAATTTATGGTTAAACTTGCACTACAAAACTGCTGAAAGTCAAGCTTTGTCTTCTGGTTTTAACAGTCGTTTTCAAGATCCGTTTATGGTCACAGGAAAAGGTATTTTGGAATTTTGAAGGATTTTTCTCTTCATAAATGTTCCAGCTACAATAACCTATCTCACTTTCTTCATAAGTGTTTTCAATTGGGAGATACTAAACTTTCTTTGAAACACTAATTTCAGAGAATGGATTTTTCCTATTCTACACGTGTTTTTCAAGCACAGATTCTGGATAGTTGGAGAAGTGTTTTAAAAACCCAAGAGAGAATTTTGTTCTAGATAGCATGAACTACAAAAACCTCCTTTAGTTTCATAAAATATGTCATGGATGAGAAGATAAAGGCTCTATCCCACGTGCCATTTTCAAGGATCCTAAACCTAAAAACAGGGAAACATGTTCCCTAATTTCTAGTGTTTATCATCAACAATAAGTGACAACGTGGGAGGCTTCATCAAATTCGACCTCATGAGGTTGAAGCTGTCAAAGAATGCATTCAGTGTTTAGTTAAGGTGGTTTAGTCATAATAAGGAGTTACACTCCTAGTTGTATTAGGTCTGTAGGACTGCTAGTTAGCTATCATTTGTATTTAATAGTTTGTTTTATGGTTAGAATAGGTGTCACTCATAGAAAATTCGAATTCTCTTGATAAGGGATGAGGGAATCCATATTGTAAATACTATATATAAATCAAGAGGTTGAATTAGCAAAGGGTTGGAGACTTTTTGGCTCAACTGCTACTCTATGTGCAGACTGTGTATATTTTTAACCTAATGCAGAGTTTCTACTTAGACAACTCAAGATTCATGAAGAGTTCTTGTATGTTCTTGTTTTGATGGCATCTTCCAATACTTACATTGCAGTGGTGTTTACTTATGATACTCAGAACTCATCAATGATTCTTTGACTTCTTTCATAGATAAACTAATTGTGTTTCACTGTTTTATATTTTCATTTATGCACTTGAACTCTATAATGCCTTGACTTCCATGCTAAGTAGAATGTTTTGGCTTCACTACTCAGGATTCAAAGAGATTTTTAATGTCCTATTGTCTCATGGGTTTCCTCTTTCACTTACTTGCAGTGGTATGAATACATGTTACTTAGAACTCATCAATGATGCTCTAACTTCCTTCATGTATTTATAAACTGTGTTTCCTTGCATTGTATCTTTGCTTTATTGATGTATAAAAACTCTCTATGCCCTGACTTTCATGTTAAGCTGATCTTGCTTAGGTACTGAAACATACTTTGACTCCATAGCCCAACGGTAGCCAACCTTCATCTTTCAACCTATAAACCTATAAAATCACAAACCATAGAGTTAGCCATCTATCCATATCTTTAATCAATATCATTAACCCTTTGAGAGAGCCCTCTCAGACTGAGGAGGCTAAGCCTTAGCTAAAAGATTGGTTTAAAATAGTTATACCGAGATAGTCTGATCAGCAGCCTATCAAGGTCCTATTTTTGTGATAACATTTTGGTGCGTCTGCTGGGAGCTTGAAGTCTATTCATTCCCAAAATTAAGAAGCTAAACTTCTGAAGGTAGAAGGAGCTTAGACATCTTTTTGAGGCTACAAAACTACCTTAGCGAATCCACACATCAAATAACAAATTGGAAGGTGACTCCACTACTAGAAGATCAGTAGCTTGATGAAGTTTCAAAATGAGTTCCATTGCAAGAATGAATGCCAGGTATGCCCCTATGAATCAGTCTCATATCCCTAGTTTTCCAAATCCTATGCCAAAGGTTGATTGGTTAGATGATCTTCCAATATTCAAAGATGAAAAGAAAGACAATGCTACTCTTCATTTGGTTAGGTTCCATATGCATGTACGCAGTCTTAAGGTTTAGTTCCCTAAAGATTGTCTCATGAGGATGTTTATGACCACTTTAGAAGGAAAAGCATGGTCTTGGTATAAAAGCTTGGAAAATGGTTCAATATATTCGCTTGCTAATTTTCATGATGAATTCTATGAGATGTATAAAGAATGTCATCCTTCCTTATTGCTCATAAAAAAATGTTGTAAACATTCTTTGAGTCTTATTCAATATTTGGAGGATTGTTATGATGATGATGAATTCATGGATGAAGAAATTTTAGAGGCTCTTCATAACAATACATTTCTACACCAAGAAGAAAGGATAGCATCCCATGAAATGCAGCATGAAAATCAACATGGGTTTACTTATGAAAATCATATTACATCCTCCAAGATTGATGTAGAGATGCAACAGACTTGTCAGTCTTCGGATCATAATAAATATGAAAATAATTGCAAACACCAAGAAGAAATACTGGAAGAAAATTTTTATAACCCTCAGGCAGAGGAAAAGATTGATCATTTATGTAATTCCTTACAGTAGATTACTTCAAAGAATGATCATAATAGTGAGGAAAATTACATTGTCTATCAAAATCATTCAGAAAGGCAGTTGGATAACTTATCAAAGGAATTTTGTGTGGCTGAGGATCAGTTGTTTGAAGATATAGAATTTTATGAGAATCATCAAACTAACCATTTGTTTTTGACCCTATATATGACTACATGGAAAAGATTTACTGTTCAGGATTCCAATTATATTTTCATCTTGAAGAACAGTTACACCTCATGTTGCCTTGGTTATTTCAGTATCTGGTTTATTTTTGCTTCAAGCATAGTCAATAGATTCAAGTGTCAGATCATATCGATGACTGGCTTCATTGGAAGTTTCATGTTCCTTGAGCTACAAGTGGAGATTGGAGCTGATAGGGTAGGTAGGTAGATGCAAATAAGCTCAGGGTAGGTTGACTGAGCATCTATTTCAGTAGGTGCAGTTTGAATTCTTCTTGTAGCAAACCATTAAAGGCTTGAGGAGCAGATTGGGTAGAAGTTTAGAGTTTTATTCTAGATAATGGATAGAGGCACTAGAGCTACAGGTTCTTAGTATGCCACAAAGGCACAATATCCCTAGTGGAGCTACTGTTATCACTGAAAAAAATTCCTAAATTTTGAACATCAGTTTGATTCCAAAGGATTGATGTTAGTCTTGGTCCAGTCTTTCCATGGTCTGTTTTAGATTCTAGGACCTAGAAGGAAGTCTTGTTGGCATTGTCAAATAGGGTCAACACTCTAGTTTTACCTATCATTGATCTCACATCACACCTAAAATTCCATGTGTCAAACTTGTGTCAAGGTTTTCATGCACTACAAAACTGCCTGGGAATTTTCATAGCGCAAAACCTAGAATTTGCACTAGCCGCGCTACGAAATCATGGATTCTGAACTAGGAGTTTTCGTAGCATGCTACGAAACCCCTGAAAAAACCTATTTCAGCATAAAATTCTTTGTTTTTTGCTTTTACTAGTCAACTTCCAGAAGGTTTCCTGAGCAACTGAGAACTCCATTTTGAAAACTGAAAGAGGCTTTTCTTCCTAGCATACTAAACTACAAAACCATCTTTCCGTTTCTTCAAATTCGTTCTAAGATGGGAGGAATTTATGGTTAAACGTGCGCTATGAAACTGCTAAAAGTCAAGCTTTGTCTTCTGGTTTTAACAGTCTTTTTCAAGATTAGTTTATGGTCATAGGAAAAGGTATTTTGGAATTTTGAAGGAGTTTTATCTTCATAAACTCTCCTGCTACAATAACCTATCTCACTTTATTCATAAGTGTTTTCAGTTGGGAGATACTAAGCTTTCTTTGAAACCCTAATTTCAGAGAACGGATTTTTCCTGTTTTACACGTGATTTTCAAGGACAGATTCTAGAGAGCTGGAGAAGTGTTTTAAAAACCCAAGAGAGGTTTTTGTTCTAGACAGCATGGACTACGAAAACCTCCTTCAGTTTCGTAAAATATTTCATGGATGAGAAGATAAAGGCTCTGTCCCATGTGCCATTTTCAAGGATCCTAAACCTAAAAATAGGGAAACATGTTCCCTAGTTTATAGGGTTTATCATCAACAGTAAGTGACAACGTGGGAGGCTTCATCAAATTCGACCTCATCAAGTTGCAGCTGTCAAATAATGCATTCAATGTTTTGTTAAGGTGGTTTAGTCATAATAAGGAGTTACACTCCTAGTTGTATTAGGTCTCTAGGACTGCTAGTTAGCTGTCATTTGTATTTAATAGTTTGTTTTATGGTTAGAATAGGTGTCACTCATAGAAAATTCGAATTCTCTTGATAAGGGATGAGGGAAGCCATATTTTAAATGCTATATATAAATCAATAGGTTGAATTAGCAAAGGGTTGGAGACTTTTTGCCTCAACTGCTGCTCTATGTGCAGACTGTATATATTTTTAACCTAATGCAAAGTTTCTACTTAGACAACTCAAGATTCATGAAGAGTTCTTGTATATTCTTATTTTGATGGCATATTCCAATACTTACATTGCAGTGGTGTTTACTTATGATACTCAAAACTCATCAATGATGCTTTGACTTCTTTCATAGATTAACTAATTGTGTTTCACTATTTTATATTTTCATTTCTGCACTTGAACTCTATAATGCCTTGACTTCCATGCTAGGTAGAATGTTTTGGCTTCACTACTTAGGATTCAAAGAGAGTTTTAATGTCCTATTGTCTCATGGCTTTCCTCTTTCACTTACTTGCAGTGGTATGAATACATGTTACTTAGAACTCATCAATGATGCTCTAACTTCCTTCATGTATTTATAAACTGTGTTTCCTTGCATTGTATCTTCGTTTTGGGGATGTATAAAAACTCTCTATGCCTTGACTTTCATGTTAAGCTAATCTTGCTCAGGTACTGAAACATACTTTGACTCCATAGCCTAATGGTAGCCAACCTTCATCTTTCAACCTATAAACCTATAAAATCACAAACCATAGAGTTAGCCATCTATCCATATCT